>JAMWET010006398.1:360000-527500 GCA_024036415.1 Prochilodus magdalenae | reverse complement strand
TTGCGTAACTCATGTAAACAGTGTTATCTTCTAGTAGGCTTCTCAAGCTGTAGGTAGCTCTTCACAAGATTCGCAGTTCCACGCTGTATACACAGTCAAGGTGAAGGACGAGAAGCCAAAACAAGAAAACAAAAAACACAGTTGATCAGCCAAGACGTGTTTCCCTCACAGAAAGTTATTAGAGTAAATGGTTATGAATACACTGCCTGGTGTCTGAGACATTGGTTTATGATTTTAGTGAAGTGTCATGTACAGTTAATGTTAAGGTCCCCAAAGAAAAACTATTTAAGATGTGTGTCGGTTCCAGATGTGTGTCGGTTCAGTGTTTTTTTTGGATAGTAAATAAAATAGCTATATTTGTGTTGCTGACATCACACCCCTTGGTTTCTATCAGCACCACTTGTGATTTTGGTTACATCTCAATGATTTGAATGATTTTGGTTACATCTCAACCATTGTATCGAGTAGAAATTTGTAAATTGGTGGAATTACCACCAAGTTTGAACCATCAGTTCAAACAGACAAAAACCTCAGCACTTATTCCAGACAACGATACAGTCATTTCTAATTCCAACAATGTGAGCTCATTCACAGTTGTATGTCAGACTGTAAGACTGTTTTGGCCCTTTATGTGCTGCTGTAACACTGATTCATTTTATTCTGTGCACACTTCAGTAAAATACTATTGTGTAGCTGTGTAAGCACCAGCGTGCTCCCTGTGTAGTCCTCCTCCATACATGCCTCTTCAACACACCTATTCTCTCCTCGACTCATTCCTGCCCTTCAACCACACGCAACGCCTCTACAAGAAAGTGATTGTTAATACACCATTAACCGCTTTACAAGCTACACCTCGTAAAACCAACTCCACTGCTGCGGTAAATGGCGCTGAGTCACATGGGAGGTATGTGTCCAGGCCTGGCCAGAGCGCTATAGCTTTACATCAACCATGGCTGTATAGTTTCCATGCTGTTAACTTTCATGTGGTTTTAACAGTAAACGGTATGTTTTCTGTATACCAGAAGCTATGCATTCTGCAACGCTTCATAAATATGTGCCTATATAACTCCCAAGATTGGAATGTTAAGCCTGAGAAGCTGCCATTGATGCTAGCAATAACAAAAGCATGGTGTAATAGTGGCGATACAAGAAATTCTGTCAAAAGTTAATTCTAATCTTTCAATATATGCTAACAACTGTGCTTTTATAGATAGATAAATATATTTCCTCAGTTTTGAAATGAATGAAAGGTTATTAGTTACAGTCTTGTTCTGCAGAATGAAAAACATCCTTTACATTTTGTCTATTTTTTACATTAAAACAAACAGAATGAAGTTGGAAATGTTGCAGGCAACTCGGAACATCTGTCTAGCTGCCTAAAGGTTCCACCATGGAGAAGACTAAATGTTCACTAAACTTTTTACAGAAATCTTTTTGAGATGTTACAACTGCTTTTAGTTTTAAAAGTAAAATCAGACAACTGTGTAAAAGAGCGTTCAAAGTGATCCTCACTTTACCTTCTAAAGTAAGCTTTTGGAAACCCTGTAAGGAGAGCCTTTAACTGTAACTCCTTCAGATCAACAGACTACATGTAACTGTTTAGCCCTAAAACTGATCACCACTCTGCCATGTCTGGCCAAAAGATTGCTAGTGAGACACTAACAATTCCTGTAGCACAAACATGACCACTATCAGACCACACACACACCAGACCCATAATGACCAAGCCTAAGTCATAGCTTTAGCAAGGGGCATTCAAATCAACAAATCTAGCACAGACACCACAGCCTTTGCAAAATTCTGACTAATTCTGTAAATTTGAATAGGCTTCCTGGGAATGACCTCTGCTAAAGGACAAAAAAGTTTAGTAGCACAAAGGATATTCCCTCATAGGAGTTTGGGGTACTCCAAAATAATACGAATAATAATCTTTTTTTTTTTTTTTTTTTATCTTTTGGCTTTAAAGGTTAAGTTGAAAGCATGATTTTATAGTTTAAACACTAAAACATTAATTTCATATTCAAATGACTCTGTACCGTATTTTTATGTCACTGGTGAAACACAGTTTTAATCTATAGGCTGATTTTAGCCACGCCCCTGCATTTTACAGCAGGAAATGAGACTGTGCCCCTGTCCCTCAAGGCCACATGGTGAAGTTGGATCCCATTGTTTTTACTAAATATGTGCCAAAGTCTGAAAATCAGTAACCTTAAGAAATGTCACCACTGAACTGATCACTACCATGTGGTGCAGAATGAGGGATTGCAAGTGGCCCACAGTTTGCAGCAGTTGACACTAGTCTCCGTGGTGACAGCCCCACAGTGGACGGCAAAGGGTTTCTGCGGTGGCCGCTCTCCTCTAATCTGAGCGGCTTGAGAGCAGTGTGGCCAGCAAGAGTCTTCCTGCAGCCCACAACACTGAGCTCTATAAGCACCATGAAAGACTACATGAACATTACAAGCCTTACAGCTCAACTCCAATTATTTGCTCTGATCTGATCTTCTGCTGACTTTCACTGTTTCCCCTTTCTTTTCTTCTGTGGTAGTTCAGTTGCTCACAGGATGAGACGACTCTTGCATTACTAAATCATAATTACTAATGATTTGCGTCCAGGTCTTTGGCAACTTGTAAATTCATCACACCTGTGATATGTCACAGCTTGTACATTCAGTAACATGCTAGAGTTGTATTTGTGTCTTAGTAATATGTCTGCCAAGTAACTTGTATTGAAGTGCCTCAGACATACAGCCTAATACATCACAATAAACGGTAATGCATTTTTGCTTTGGCATGGCAGATTTGGAAATATCTGATTTCCTGGATTTGGATTTGTTGGATTTGTGCCACAGCAACTCGTGTAGAAGTGGCAAACTACCTTATCCTTCCTCTTCTAGCCTTCTCTCCTTTTCTCCATCCTTTTGTTCTCTCCGCCTTGCTCATCCTTTTTGAACTAACATAAGGCACAAACCAATGCAAACAAACGTAATAAGTAAATTTAAGACTGATTCAAATATTCCCTAAACCGGGTGTAAGCTTTTTTTGTGTGTGTGTGTGTGTGTGTGTGGGTTGGAGGGAGACGGGTGTCTGTGTCAGGGTGTGGAGAGTACTCCCAGATCCTCCTTGTCTGGTTTTGACCTCACTCCCAGCCCTGAGCCTGCAGTGTGTTCAAACACCATGTTCACCCCTGATCTCAGGAAGTGAACGCTTGTAGTCCATCTGTACAATGGCCTTGACAGGATGAAGCACCTTTCACTTTACAGAGTGAAATACAGTTCAGAAACCGACCTCTGACTCTTTTCTCTGCGTCACTGTAGTCCTGCACACCCTGTACTTTAGCATTTCCCTAATTACAGAAACTTCTGCTCAACTCAGTATTCTAACTAATATGACCACAAATGGTTTAAACACAACAATGCTGATTCAGAACAATAACTGTTAAAGGATTTTGATTGAATCCGGCCACAGTTCTCTGAACTACACTTCATTAGAAACACAAATCTCTATAGCTCAAACTTGCTGGTGTGCAGTTAAACATCTGATGATGCACAGTATGTGCTAGCCAGCCTCTAGCTTTTCATCAGTGGTTAGTTTCTGACCACAGAACCACTCTTGGCTTTGGTGGAAGGCCACTCTTAGCACAGTAGTGACCAGGGTTTAAAAATGACAAAACCAATTACTTCGTAAAACAACTCCATACACACTTTCCACACCCTTTGGTTTAATTTAGATGTCTGTTATGGATAGCCCTACTGTCAAAGCAAATCCTCAGAAAAGGTCCCTTTTAGGGGAAGGGAAAACCAAAATTTATATTTATTCAATTGTCATGAAATTATGCGACAGTGTAAAGGGCAATTGGCAGTTTCAAATTATGTCCATATATGTTATGGAATGTTAATTCTGTCTGTAGACAAGATTCACTCACTACGAGAGTTCTCCATGTCAAGCAGACAAGTCATGATCAGAGCAGAACACATGTTTACATACAGAAGAGGTGGACATATGAAGATGTAGAATTGTATACTTTTGCTTTACATTGGTTAAGCTGTGTGCTGGGTGTTTGTTATAGCTTGCACACCCACTGTTAGGCTTGCCAGGTCCACAGAAAATACAGTTGCATAAGAAAATGATAAAGACTAGAGATTTGTGCTGGACATGGCAACCCTGACACCACAGGAAATCCTCAAAATACAGGAAGATTTGCGGACCAATTGTTTAAAAAAGAAAGCTGATATGATAACGAGCAATGATTATCATGAGATTGATTAAACGTGAAATTATTAAATTAATTAATAATTCTAAAAACTGAAGTCTACAAAATACAAAGGTTAGCCTAATAAGTAATTAAATTAAGATTTTAACTGCCAGTTGCATCTACAAAATTAGAACTGCTAAGATGACTTACTGGCATATTACCGCCAGAGGTTCAGTGAATGTTAATCGGTTAAGCACCACACGCACTACCATGATACTACCTGGTTAATATCACGGCTGTCCTGGGATTAGTAATATCTGGTCAACATCAGTTTTGTTGTCACAAACTGAACAATGACAAATTGACTTGTCATATCAATAACAGGTAATGACTTACACATGTGGACTGAAGTTACATTAAGCAGAAGGCATTTTAGACATTTAGTCAATTCGGCAAGGTCTGTGTGACCATGAAAAGGTTTTGAAATGATAAAGAAATACAGCTGTTCTTCTATTCCTTTATAATCTGCTGTATAAGGCTGTTTGTTTGTTAGTGTGTGCGTCCATCTGTCTGCACATATGTTGGCCTATGACTTTTCCTGACCAGTTAGCATCACATAAAAGCTGAATAGCGATTTTGGTTCGTATAAATGGCGACTCAAGCACGTTGGGCTGGACAGAGAGTGGACAATCAAGCTACTCTTTAGCCACGCCCACACAGTTCTCAGTTTTTCCATTTCAGACCTGTTTCATGCTTAATACAATATAACAGTCACATTTAGCATCATGCAAACATTGTTAATATTTCACTCTGTGTTCCCTGGTACTATGCCCTATGGAAACTGCCCTGTGAGGTTATTAAGAGACTTTAGAGATGCTTGCCTTGGTGACGTTATTCCTTCTGATGCATCCCCAACACCACCCCCACCCTCAACCCCCAATGAAAGCATTAGCCATGAGGAGCATAATTAGCACTGTTCTTTAGATGATTTCTGTCATGCCTTCCAGCAGAATACCAAAACTACCAAAACCCCTCATCACAGTAGGCCATAATCAAACTTAGAATGGCACCATTTAAACCTTGTGGCGCTGTAATTTTCTTGGCTTTTTGTAGGTCGGATTTTGCAGAATTTCCATTGACAGTGTTAGCGGCCTGGCTAAATGTAGCTGACAAGGCCGTCTAGCTTTGAGCAATAGTACTTGCATGCAGACTCTGTGTCTTCTTTTGTTACACACACACACACACACACACACACACACACACACACACACACACACACACACACACACACACACACACACACACACACACACACACGCACGCACGCACACACACAGCACACACTCACACACGCACACACACACACACACATAAAGAGGAGATATGTTATAATCAGATTCTAATTTACCAGAGCCCTGTGAAATGTCTCAGTAGGCTAGTGCATCCATTTATCAAGACGCGAACGCAGATATCAGACACCAGCTACAGCTTACACTTCATCCATCACACGCACACGCACACACACACATTTTTACAGATCTAACAAATGAAAGAGTATGTATAGCCTAAAGTCACACATCTGCAAACACGCACCCTCCTCTTTCTCTCTCTCTCTCTCTTTCTCTCTCTCTCTCTCTCACACACTCTCTTCCTCTTTCGGTCTTGCTCGCTCTCTCTACATACTCCCTTTCTCAAACACACCTTTACAAGTTCCAGGTGTTATTAATGCAGGAAAGGGTTTGCACACCATGAAGCATGTTCCTGTAAAAGCTTGCAGTGTTTTCAGTCCAGTTAGCTCATAAATCAGGAATACACACACGCATACCTTGCTCCTCACCATGATAAACTAAAACTCTTAACACAATAAACCCAATATCAGCTCAGCTCCTCCATAACTATGCAGTCACACAGTTTCCTCTGTCCTATCCTCAAAAACTGATTTATTATAGGTGATGTTACTGTAGTTACAATCCTTATACTAGATGCCCTCTAAATTATCTCCCTTGGCCTCAGGCATTGTGCTAGAGAGATGCTAGGGGTTGCTAAAGCACCCCTTGGAAAACGTTCAGCACGCACACTCCCTGAATATGTTCACAGACCTTTTCATGTTTTGCATAATATGAATGCAGTTAGGCCTGGTTAACTCAGAAAAACTATTCACAGTATGTGTATACAATAAAAAAGGAATACTTGCACATTCACTGAGAACATGCCTTAAAATGCCATTTTAGCCTTTTCCTCATCAGAACCTGTTCTGACACCCAAAACCACTAATCTTAACATACATGGTTTTCTTTGCTCAATGCCATAAAGAAACACTTTTTGTTTATTAAAGAACCTTCCAATAATTCTTTAGATAATCATTTTTGTTTAAAGAAGTTTAAAGAACCTCTATGCCTTGTAAGATTTTTTTAAATTGGCAAAAAGCCTTCATATTATGTGGAACCATTATTGTGTGAGTGTATGAGACTCAATGCCCACCATACTGTAATAAAAAAACTCTATACAATAAGCAGTTATGACTGGGCAGCTGGTATCTTATAAGTATTTAGATAGATAGATAAGTAGATAGATCGATATCTAGTAAGAAAGAAGTACTAATAAGTAATAAAGAAGTAATAATAATGAGCATCGCTATGAGTGGGGTGGAAGTAAAACTGTTCTGAAAGTCTAAAGGTATGCAATGAAAATAAGATGACCATTTAATGTATAATGCCTTGAAAGTATCATAGTTTAAAAAGCCTTCTTGGTCTGCTGTCTGTTCTTTATATGGCCCACCACCACTCCACCATCTCCTCTTATTAACTGCGTGTGTTAGCATTGATGAAAACTGCTCAGATAAAACTTCACAGTGCTATACACATATATATATATATATATACACACATATAGAGATATATTGCAAAACATATGTATCACTATATCACTAATCAGACTCTGCACTGATTTACATGTCACTGCTACCCGCAATGTGATGCAAGCTAAAGGGCTATTTACATGTATCAACGCTCAATACAAGCTCAGCCAGAGCACTGGCTCCAGGAAGCACAGATTTTTCATCGCTGTGACATAAATCACTTCTCTCGGAAAAGTCTGGCAGGTTTGTGTAACATTCCAATGTAAATGTAAATAAAAGGCTACATCTGAAGTCCTGATGCAATACAGGTGACAGCAAACCGTACCAATGTAATTAACTCATGCTCAGTGTTCGTATTATAGTGACCCCTATTGGCTGGCTCTTCGGAGACATGCACACGCACACTCTCATGTTGTTTAAAGTCATGCCCCGCCCCCTTCAAACACAGAATCTCCTTCAGCATGAAGCTTCACAATTCGAGTGGCATGTTAAAAAAAACTCCCACATTTCAACATTCTGATTAGACGCTGCATGGCAAATTTCTTCTCTCATTTGCAGCAACACTGTAACGTCATAGGTATTGAGTCCCCTTTAGACATTTCAGGACCCCAATAGACAACCTGTAATAAAAATCTGATGCCGCCCCTGCCTGCCTCCCCCCACCTTCCTGTGTTGAAGGACATTAGGCCATGGTTATCATCCACTGGCTTTTCTGTTGTCACCTCACTTTGCCAAATATCCTGAAACTCAATGGGGACCAGAAAACATGTTTATCACCCTTTATGTTCCTGTGCCAGCCAACAGCTTGCACACAGTCATTTCACATCAGAAAGCCAAGCATGTAATGTTTTGTGGGCTAAAACTAATGCTAATGTCAGCTTCTCATTACTAGGTTTCATTGATTATTAGCAATCATGTAGATTAATGCTCATCACTGAAGTAAACAACGCACTAACTACACTGTGTTCTAATGTGTACATAATTTCCAGCAACACAATTTTGTCCCTCTATTCGCAACAGTCCTGACACTGTGATGTATTTTGTTCACATACAAATAATTTTTTCAGCATAAATAAACCTAGATTTAATCACCATGGCACATAAACAATGTGGTACTGCATCCATTCTATTCATGATTGCGCATCATTACTGAGAGGATAGTTTAGAGGACGTAAATAAAGCCTTGTATCAAATGGAGACAGAGGATTTGGGCAGGCTGGAAATGGAACACCAAGAGAGGAACACACAAACAAACAAGCGAGGCTTATGGTCCTTCACATTAGCGGCTTGCTGTCTGCTGCTGCCACTGCGGTTGGTTTTTACGGGCCCAGGTTGCGTGCAGAGCGGCGAAAAACGCCTCATACTTTCCGTTCTTCCTCCGACGGCATTACGCTATCCAGCTTAACGATTTAATCGCAAAGTCAATTAATATAACATTCTAATGGAACAGAACAGAAGGAGGCCTGGTACATCAGGAGGCCTTTAAAAGACAAACACCATGCAGCAGCTACGACGACGTCAGCGTCCCCTTGAAGCTCGACAACCCGAGCGATAAAGATCTCGTTCCAGGCAATATCCAAGGGAAATAAGCTGGAATATGGAAAGATTTTGCAGAGTAGAGGTCAGGGTTCAAGTATAGTTTTGGTCAGAGGTTTGCTCAGGAGGACACATAGAGCAGTGCCTGATAAGCCTCCACACGTCATGCAGCAATGACCCCCATGGTAATTATGTCATTATGGGATTCCTGTTTTTACAATGTAATTACAAGGCAGAGAGCGAACTAGGATAGCTAGAGGCTAGAGGGGGTCAGATTGGGTTGTTTTTCTGGGGGGGAGGAGGGCGAGTGGGGGCTGTGGCTCTATGCTGTCTCGCAATGGGACGTCCCGTTGTGTCTGGCAGCCCAGCCGTGACATTATTGTGGAAAATCTGTCGAGGAAGCAGCTTTTTTACAGCGATTCCGCCATTCGCAGAAGCTCGAGCAAGGACACGGCTTTGCCAAAACAGCGAGCCGTTCTGCACTAAAACTGGCTCTTTGCCTCACTGAAGAACAATGAGGCTTTCACATCACCTAACACATGCCCATCACATACGCACGTGTGCACACCCTCCGCACCATGGGGCATACTTTTGATTGGTGCTGCTAGGCAAAACAGTACAATCACCAACCGATTTTTTTTTTTTTTTGATACGTAAAGACACAGCACACATAAATATATTTTATGTAAATATTATGTACCATACATGTGTTCATATGCAGTATGTTTGCTAAGCATGTACTGTTATTTGATATTTATTGTTTTGGGGAATCTGTAGTATAGTGGTAAAGTGTAATGTGAACAAAGCTGTTTAAAATTTAAATTTCCTCATTGAATGGCTGACATTCGTTTTGGGATGGTTCTGGGAAAGTGTAACTGAAGTCCCTCAGTTCACCTAATTCCTCAGAAAATAGGGGTCACCAAACCCCAGAAAAATGTATGTGGTGTAATGTATATTTGCCATATCGCCCACCTCTAGTCAGGCCACATCAGTCCATGCTTTTTATCCAGGATGAGTTGAATATCTTACCTTTCATTTGAGTGAAGCTTGACTATATCGTTCAGTCTGTAAGTGCAGAATTGAGGGAGATATTGAAGGGAGATCTTGTTAGCATAAGAACCAAATGCGCTCTCACTCACTGCTCTGCAGGCCAAACAACAGTCATGCTACATCACCAAGATACCGTTCAAGCGCAAATCAAGACATAGATAGTCAAACACCAACAGACATTCTCTCACACTTCCCGTCCGGGTCTCCCAAACGCTCAAGAATGTAAATGCACCTGAAACGATATACACCGGATATGGACCAGAAAGACAAAGAACCCACAGAGCCTTTTCAGAACACACACAAAGCCCACACAATGCAATAACTCCGTTCTCTTATTCTCATGCCACACACAAAACCACCCTCACACTCCCCCCAAATGATCCACACACTGCAACATGGCCCACACCAACCTGCAGAAGGGCTGTATCGAATTCAGCTACTGCACCGATACTAGTTCAACATAACCCACCCCTCCTTCACTTCGTACCATTGTCTACTCTAACCTCTTTCCTTTAACACCTGCTCTTTTGTGTACAGCAACTGGCGTCTGCATTGTGTAACATTAAATGCACTAAAAAATGTGGGAGGATCAGTTTACTTAATGTTAAAGACAGGAACGATAGAAGAAAAGTGCAGTTAAGCTGGCACGGAAGCTTCCTCTAAAACACTGAAGGACATTTAGCCTTTTACCCACAAATAGGTCCACACTTCGATTCCTCACTCTCATAACTACTTAACGTGCACGTGTTTGGACATATATCATCTCTGTCCAAAGAAAAACATGTGTCTCCATTTTTGTTGATTTTTACTTTTTTGAAAATAGCAGCTGCCATTTACACTTTGTGAAAATTTCATGATGAATGACCCAACAGAAACAATATTAAATATATTATTACCTTCTTTAAGTTTTTTTTTTTTAATCTGAAGGTCAAAGAAACAAAATGACTCCATATAGTATCAATAAAGGTTCCATGATATAGAGAAGCCCTGTATGTTGCTATTCAGGTACATCTTTTTAAAAGGTTCTTTAAAATCATGTTTTCCATCATTAAGAAGAATGATTTAAATATTCTCTCTCTCTCTCTCTCTCTCTCTCTCTATATATATATATATATATATATATATATCTCTATATATATATATATATAGGTTATTTTGCCATGTTTCTATGCATGATTTTGTCATATGTTTCTATATACTTTGTTTGACGTTTTGTTCCGATATATATTTAATTAAATATATTTTTAAGTACACTAATGTCTTAATACATGTTTGGGACCCACTGTAATTTTGAAATGTATACAAACATTTAAACATTTAATATAAGGTACCTAATCTGATTATTTTCTGGTTACAAACGACAAAAGCTACAAAAATGGACCTCATTTACACCCTGGAGCTAGCCACTTAACCCTGAGTTTAACCCACAACTGAGGAAAATCATTTTGAACCACTAGCAGAGACGAAGAGAGAGTCACATTTCAGCAGCACATTAATCAGAGGTCTTCTGCAAATTGCACAAATCAGCTCCAGACACTACGTACACATCTGATCCTGTCCCTGACCTTTGTATTTTAATTCACATCTGAATAGCCTCATTGTATGAAACATATTTGATACAGTGGCGAATTGGCACGCAGTATAGGGCAGGAAGGAACTGCGGAACTGCCGTACAGCTGTTCACTGACACACACACTCACACACTCTCCCCGACCATCTCTGGCAATAAAATCACTCTGTCAGGATCCTAAAGGGACCGAAATGCTTTTCATCTGTATGTGGGGTTTTCCCTTTTATCTATCTCTTCACAACCTCACAGCTGCACACCAACACTTTCATGAGCCTCCATGCTGATCTGAGACCAGTTTCACAAAAGCGCTTTAGCGCACAACAGTTCCCAGTGCTGGTCCTGGAGTATCTCTGCTAAGGCTGTGGTCAAGGCCACCTTGGTGGGGTCTATGACTAGTCGAGATCAAGTTAAGTACAAGTCTACAGAGATCAAGTCAAGATCAAGACCCAAAAAGGTGGAGCCCACTTCATGGCTGAGTCTGTAACTGCTTCTAGTCCAGAATTCTTGATCTTTTCAAAAGGCTTGGTTCCATCATTGAAAAAGTAAGCTCTATAGATGTAATTAGAACAACAGAATTAACGCTCTAGAGTTTTGGAGTTATATGTTTAATACCGCTTAAACTGTTTAAATGACATCATATTATTACATAACTAATTACATGGTTAGCGTCATTTGCTGATTACTCAGTATCTGCTCAAATGACCTGTTTTGTTGATTAAGGTGAACACATCCTTAAATATTAACACATAAATAAAAGACTAAAATATGGCATTTATTCCTCTATGCTTAAAATATAAAATGTACCATAACTTTTGCACAGACACACTTTATGATGCTTATGTTCTTATATAATAAATTCAACAGGTGTAATTAAAGATTAAATGTCATATAATTCTAAACATTAAACATCTAAATTAATGCTGAGAATTGTATTTTGATGTCTACTAGACTAGATGTACATACTTCAAATTTCCTAAAACACCGTAATACTGTACATCTGTATTCATCCTCTGTGTAAAACACTCTGATAGAGCTTCTGTTTTTTAAGCCCCACCTCCCAATGAGAAGTGTGCTTTGAGTGGTCAGCTCACCCACTCTAATCAACATCCCGCAACAAGTTCTGTGCAAACAATGCTGTGGCTGTTCTTACAATGGTGTTGTTTCTGAAGTATCAGTTTGAGCCAGAGTCTGATCCTGAAAGTCTGGTAGAACAAGGTATTAGACCTGATCCACCTTCGTAAGGGTTAGGCTGGAGCAGGACGATTCAGAGCAGTTAGTTTTTACTTTTATAGTTCTCTGTGCGTTGGGTGAGGTCAAGGTTTAACAATTGTGTTATGGGCAATTAGGATTGTGTTGTGAACTGACATCACCTTGAGAACAGAGAAAAGGGCTGGAAATCCACTGAGGCATTTCAGGCAGCTGAGAGGAGTAGTTTCTCCCTCTGGTGTCTACTTCGGGCTTTAGAACTTTGCAGACCATCTACATGCACAAAAAGCTCCATAACACACTGAGGGAAAGGGGAAAACCAGACTAGCATAATAAGCCCCCTTTAACGGTTTTAGGAAATGCCTTGAAGCCTCTCAGTCGTGATTTCTCCATGTTTTTATTGGTGCGATTGGCAGAAGTCATTCAAGAGCCAGTGCAGTTTAAAACACGTGTGCAAGAGAACAAGTGTTTTACTTACAGTTTGGGTTTGGGCTTGGTGGGAATTGGTGGGCCGTCTTTGACTGGAGATGGAGATGAAGGTGGAGCAGTTTCTCTTGTAAGGGGTGCTGCTTCCTTCACATTAGTTTCCTTGGTCAACCTATTCGGGGCGTGGTTGGTGGGAAGTGTTCCATTCGGCTGGTGCTCGGCACCTGTGGTCACCTGGACAGGTGTTGCTGTGACACTGGGCCAGATGTCCAGCTCGTTGATCTGGAAGGCCTCAGCGCTGGGCGGGGTTTTAGGTGGGACTTCCAGCAGGCTGATCTCGGTGGGTGGAGGAGGAGGAGGTGGAAATGACTGGTTATCCTCAAACACACTGTCGTCTCCAGATACACCATTGCTAGATGACTCCTCAGCCACTATGGTGAAAATTCAAAAACAGTGATTAAATTTCTTTGCTATGTTCGTAAAATTGACTTCACATTCAATGCTGCCACATCTAATTCCTACAAACACTAATAGAAGTGATCAGGAAGTGATGCTCCGCATAAAGCTTTTGTATATGTAGACTGGATTTACCCTTAGAAGCTGCAAATATCACCAGTCATGACAAAAGTGGTAAAGTAGAAAAGATATTTTATCAAGTTTTTAATCTGGTGAAAAGTTATTACTGAGTGTACAGTATGGCTCCCAGCTCTTTATGGTCCGTGTAAAATATTGAGATATCAACAACTGGTGTTGTTGCATCGACAAATGCAAGTTCAGGCTATCACTTTTTCTTGGCTCAAGCTGTTCTGAAACATACTTATGCACAATGGAAATGTTTATTGTTTTCCGGTAAGTCAAACTTTCCGAGTGTTAATGGAAATATTGTGTCTTCCAACCCAAAAAGCAACTGATCATCCGATTTGCTACTAGCACCACAAAGTTCATAGGCCTGATTCTGTTTTTTGATCATGTTTTTGGGGTGTATTAGTGTTTATGGAGTGGGTAACATGCGTATCTGTCATGGCACCTTTAATGCAGAATGATTATATACACTCATCATCCATTAAATAGTTGCACCCAGATGAAACTGTCGGATTGCAAAGCTATTCGGAAGGAAAGTAAATGTTACAAGGAAGAATAAATGATGGAGAATTTAGATGGATATGGGCGATTTTTACTAAGCTACCCATACAGATATAGTGTCTCTCATTATGACGTTGGGCTGCCATGTTTTTTAAAGCATCATGCCAGACACCTTGACATGTTGAGTTGTAGGTGCCTAGAGTATCCTGTGATAATCCCTGCTATGCAGCTTGAATACTGAGGAGGAGTGACACCAGGCCTTCTGGACATTTGACATGTGACAACAAACTGTTCACCTTGGTGCCGACCACGATGCCTTCTCACACAGATTTGTTGGTCATCTCCACCAAGACAAAAGAGGGACTAGTCACTGAAGATGACCTGCTGCCTGCTGAGTCACTCCATGACAGTCTAGCACGACACCATTGCAGTCTTTGGTGACATTGACATGGTGTTTTAAAGGCTGTTGTCGTAACAGTCTGCAACCAACTAACAATGGTGCCGGCACTAATAGGATGACTCATGAAGAGCATCACTGCTTGCTGAATGTCCGCAATCAGGGCTGTTGAGTCAGTGACGTACAGCGATAAGGCCCATCCTTACTTACAACACATGCATGGCATAGCGTAAAACTTGAATCATGCGTGTGTCAGACCTATCCTCCACGTTTCATTCCTGTCAGTGGATTCCTTCTGGATGCAACTTTTTGTGCAGCTATAATAAACGTGTGCTGCATCAATACAATTCATTTTAGAGACATCCATGCTGATTTCATCAAGACAATGGCAAACAACATAATTAGAGACTGTGAGTGCTAGACTGACCTACCTACAGTCCAGACCTGCCCCTAACTGAAGGCTAAACCAGCATCAAGGTGTACTTATGACGTTATGCTTTTATTGTATAGCTGCTTCACACACATTAAGCAAGCTTCTGTCTTTGGTTTTCAAGACTAACTAGTAATGTAGCATTATTTGTCTGGCACTGTAGCAAATTAATTTACCCAGCTGGTCCTTCATAGTCTAGCAACTGTAACTATCCTCAGGATACCTCTTAGAAACTTTACAATACATCTTAGTATGTTCTTGTAAACATGGCAACTTGCCAAATTTTCCCAAGAGATCTATTTCTAAGAAATATATAAGGTACATGTTACTGTGTCAAAGCGGATTTCTAATCTAGAAAAGAGAAAATATATAGTATTAACACTGCTTTGGCAAGTGAGCTGCAAGTCCAGTAAATATTTCACACACTGACTGACACAGTGTAAAAAAAAAGAAAAAAATGTATGGTAATAAAAACCATTTATCCCCAAGTGTAGACTAACTGTAGTCCAACTAATACAGAGCATTACAGAGACTTCTCATTCAGTCTGCTTATCTGGGTTGCTGGGTAGCTAACTTTGAGGGACCGTAGGCAGAACCTGTTTGTTTGGAGCCTATCTAAGCCTGTATGAATGCATGTAATCCCTAATTATTTGGGTCGGAGCTCTGCTGTGATTGCACTGGTAGTGCACTGATACATCAGCAGAAACAAACACTTTCACAAACACTGGCTGGGTTCAGCTTGCTGTACTCTCATGTTCCTCTTTCTGGGATTTGAATATCACTTCTTAAAAACTATAGAGCCCTAAAAGTTATTGACTTTGATGTGTGGTCCTAGGAAAAACCTTCAGTTGGTATATAACATAACTTCACCTTATGATATGGCTCCTCAAAAATCTATAACACTTGCATGTGCAAAAGAAAATTCTATAAAAAAGCCATTATATGATTGTTTGAGGAACCAAAAGTGGTTCTATCATAGGATTGCTCCAAAGAGCCCTTTCCATAACCTTAACAAACTCCAAAAGTATGACTAAAGAGCAGGGGCAAGGCAGATGTGTCTTGGGCAACACCCTCATTTTCATAAAACACCACATTTCATCACACTTGAAGGAAGTAATGATGCTACTGAGGTGGATGTCTCACTTTCTTAAGAAAGACAAAAGTTTTGCTTCGTTCATTATAAACAAATGACGTGATGCCTATTTAGCAGTGGCGCCAGGGACATTAATCATCATACTGTATAAGCAAGTCATAACAGTTCAACAACTAGCAGCTGAATCTTTAACATCTCGACTACTTTATTAGGTTCAAGTAATATGGTTTACATAAATATTCGGCTCCTGAAAATCATGACCTCATGTTTTGATATGTAAAGCAAAAGAAACACTGACTTTTATTTACACTGAGTGTTTAACATTTGATGAAGAGTGTAACACATCATGTGTAATATTCAGAGATAGTACCAACGGAATGACAGGTATCAGAGTTGGCCTAATATCAGCAGAAAAGAAGGATTAATAAGATGTTATACTGTATGAATTGAAATTGGGATGTGATGATATCAGTCGTATATGACAGTACTCAATGTGTCAATATCAGTTTCAGCCTCAGTAAAACCTGTATAGTGACAGCTGTGGTGATAGTGACTGTGTTCTATTCAAAGCTCCACTTGGTTGTGCTGTGGTTGTATACTGGTAATAAGTTGTTCGTAATTGTACATTTGAACGCACCTGGTGTGACGGTGAGCTGAGCGGTGCAGCTGACAGAGCCGTACTGGTTTGTAGCAGTGCAACGGAATAGGCCCCCATCTTCTGGGAAAGCTTCTGCTATCACCAGTGTGCAGATCTCCTCTGGAGGGACAAGCAGAAAGGTCACTTGATACAGAGAGATGAATCTGATGTGTAATCTAAAGTGATGCATCTTCAGGCTTCCAAGGTCATGATGCTTTAATTAACAAAGCCTTAGTGAACTGAATGGGAATTGGGACAGTGTTTTAAACTGTATTTTTATACTGCTAATGTTCAAATATCTAAACAAAGAAGTCATTTATGTTGTTATGGATGTAACAAAATGTAATTCCCAGTCATTTATTGCAGCCAGCATGAGCGCTGATCCATACTGGACTGTTCGGTCAATTTAATAATTCAATTTAATGTTAAGAGCGTATGTAATTGAGCCTGCTACAGTTGACCTATGCTATCACTGCTGGTGCACCGACATCCACTGTTGTGATTGAATATATATAAATATGATTTATTATATATTTTTTTTCCAAACTAACATATGCCTTATTTGACTGTCTGATAAAGTATAAATCAGATAAAGGAATGCTGAGATAAGTTTGCATAACCACACCTAAGATAATAATTTAGCTTCGCCATGTTTAACAATGTAATTCCACTCATCAGAACTATGCCACACTTAGCAAACCAAAAAACACCCTGTTTCTTTAATTTGATCATTTCTCTTCCGTCGTTTACTTAATTTGAAATGCTAGAAGCCACTTTATCATGTCAACATTTTATCACAAAAGGACCAGTAGAAATGTTCTTAAATGATTTTGACATTAACATACAATGAAAGTTTTTCCTTTTCCTAAGAAATGCTTCTTTTGCAGATTTTGGAGAGGTTTTGTTCTGACCTCATGATCTAAGGACATCAATCCCTTTTAGATCATACTTTTCAGTGTGTCCACAAGAGATGACCAGTATGTACGGTTAACTGACTGGTTTGGTGATTGCATCTAACTAGGGAGCTAGTTTTGTAATCCATATCTGTGGTTTGTTTCAGAGAGTCCGTAGTGTTTCATCACTAAACATGACCAAGACCTGCCTCCTTTTATCAATAACAAACTACTGTTTAGTGTGACATGAATGTGCCAAAAGTGGTACAAACAGACCTTTACATAATATGAGCTATATTAAAGCTATATAAAATTATTTAAATAAAACTAATTAAAATGATTCAAAGGGTGTGCTAGAGTGTGTACATTTGCTGGTAACTGTAAACTCCAACAGTAAATTCCAAAGTTTAATTATTTTTTAATTGTGTTTATGTAGGTTAGGATCCATACAAGACAAGTCAAGAGCTAAGTGAAACAAGTCTGTGCTAATGCTAAGCAGGCTGGCTTGTTAAAATCGGCAGCTGTTTCCTGGGTGAAGACAGGGAGGATAGTCATGGCCTCTCAGTAATTTCTTTTGCTCGATCCTGCCGCTAGGTCTGGGCGGTCTGTGTGCCTCGGTGGGCGGAGTGTCTGAGACTACAGAAGCGCTAACCGGAGCCGGATGTGTTGTGACAGCAGGTAAGAGTAAGAGGCTGATGCTTTAGTGGATTTATTTAGAATGAAGAGCAGCTACAGACGGGCGTGGCAGAGTCAGACAACTGAGTGACAGAAACAAGTGACTCACAGGCAAAGTACAAGCTAATGCCTGTGACAGGAGGAGGGCTTTTAGACACAGCGGACACCAGACATCCACACTTACACGTCAGACGATGTGTGACTCAGGGAATGTCACCACACACATACACAGTGAAAGCCTAGCGTTTCTGATTTGTTATTATTCTGAGGAATCAAAACTGTGACTCAGGGTCATATCTTCGAAACTTTCGACATATTTTACCATAAGTCTCTACCTTTGAACTTTTTAAACTTTGTTTTATTGCAGTGTGTGATTCTATATCATTACTGCCATTTCAGTTAAACTCTTTTACTGTATTTAAGTGACACTTTAATTGCAGTTTTTATGTGATAATCTTAGTATATGGCCATCTTTGTGGAGAGGCATGGGTTGTTTTCACAGCAGGGGGTTCTCACTCCTCCCCTTTTACTCCTCATATAACCCACATAGAAAAAGCTCAACACATATCACCCAAACAGCCAATGGTGTCCTAGTTAATCTGATAATATTTACAGGGGAAAACAACTTTACTTGATTACATTAATTAAGAATATCAGCCTTGATTACCAAACTGGGGGAAAGAGGTTATAGTCTGAGTAAATCAAAACTCTTGTTAGATTAACACAATACTCCTGTTAGATTAACACAATACTCCTGTTAGATTAACACTCATATGTTACATAGAGTACAAATGTGCGTCTGATTGGGTTTGAAGTGTTCCTGATCAACTATAAGCATAATAACTGCTCAAAATTGTCTTTAAGAAAATGTGTGATTTAAACATATTCATAAAGAAACACTGATTTATGTATTAGCTTGTTCGCTAGTAATATAGCCATACTGACTTCAGCTATATGTGTTTGTACACCTAAGAGAGAGGAGTGAAAATACATCACAACTCATCACATACAGCTGAGCACAGAGCAATAAAATAGTCCAAGGTGAATAACAAAAGATGAACGTAATAGTAAATACTGGATTCACTGTATTAGCTCTATACAGGAGCCACTACAATCAGTTTAGCTAGTTTGTCCTATGAAAGGCCATACTTGCACTGCTTCAGATTCTCAGAAGCAAAACACCAAAACCCTCTTAACCTTGCGAACTCTGAGTCATAAACTAGATCCTTTGTGGTGACATCAATGCTGTCTGTATTACATCATACACAGGTATAGCACACATGTTGCGGTGCAGAGAGCAGGTGTGTTAACAGCCGTGCTGAAGGTGCGTCAATGAATGAGCTGATAAATGTGGGTAGCATGTGTGTGTGATGTAGAGTGTTTTTGCATGTCAGGGCAGGAAGGGCACTCACCAGGTTCTGCTGCAGATCTTGGCTCTGAGAGAGAGAGAGAGAGAGAGAGAGTAAATGAATGAATGTTGATATCTTGAGGCCTAGTCTGTTTATTGTAACTGAGCACATCTCCATAATTTGCTAACATGATTGCTGATAGCTGGATCAACGTATGGACTGTAAGGTCTTCTCCTACATTTTGTCAGTGAAGCAAACTGATATGTCATTAGTCTTCTGTGTAATCTGAAAGGTTTTGTTTGGTAACATGGAAAGCCTTTACACTTTCATGACTCATCATCAGGCACGTCAGATGTCAAAACAAGAACACAGATAATGAATTAAACCCAAAAAAACCAAGAGGGTCTATAGAACCAGCTTAGAACAGCACAGACATGTGGCGAGACTTCACAAAGTGCACAGACATACCGTGAGGTGTTTATGTGAGAGTTTATGAGTCCAGAAACAAGACACAGGTGTGAGTGGGAGGTCATGAGTGTGAGGGGCTAGAGGGATCTGTAGCTGGTGCGATGAAATTACAAATGAGACTATCTATTCACTGTCACACTCAGACAGTGTGACAATGCGTTACAGCAGTGGTAAGACTGTCTCGCAAAAGTGAGTGGGAAGTAATCTACTATCTACTGAGGTTAGGATGCTAACCAGTTAGCGTAATACCTCTTTGTACAACTTTTAGCCAATAGTTAGCCAAAACTGTAGCAGTGAGTCACATCAGTCTGGTCAAGAGAGGTTAAATATGTAGCACTGTCCTGAGGGTGTATTCTTGTCACAACCTGTCTTGCCCTGCCCTTGTCTATGTCTGTTGTTGTCTTTGTTTTTGCTCATGCCTGTGCCATGTGCCTTTGTTTTCCCCGCCATGTGTCTTTGTTTTCCCCGCCATGTGTCTTTTTTTTTGCATATGCTTTTGTTGTTTTAGGTCTGTGTCTCCTCCCCTGTCCTACCTCCTTGTCACCTGTGTGTAGTGTGTAGCTCTTTTGTTAGTTCCCTGTGTATATGTACCCCTGGTTGTGTGCCTTGTGTTTCTTTAATGTTTTAGTTTTCTTAAGTCATTAGGGTTTCTTTGTTTTGTCACATTTGTTTATTGCTTCCTCCGTGTTTTTAATAACCACTGACTTGCATGTGCATCCTGCCTCTTTATCTCCCTCTGCATGACTGATAACATGTTACTGCAGCGCAGATTAAGAGGCAGGTGTTGATCCAGGTTAGATCATTTCAGTCTGTGTAAATGCAATGGTGGCTAAAGCTCTTGACCGACGAACATTATCACGATCGCTGCTCCTTGATTGTTGGCAAGAAACCACTTTCAGCAGCAAACAATTTAATTTATAAATTGAAGCTTAACAAGAGTTAACAGCTGCTGAAGCAGATGGTCTTGGTGAGAGAAGGGATTACGTTTGCTGGCAAGAAGTAAAGAGGCAGGTAAAGGGATTTTGTATTTTCTGGTGATGTGTTGCCCCCTATTGTTCGGAGTATGAAGTTGACAGGTTGTGACGTCTTGCAAACTGCTCCTTTAACGGGGCAATGTATCTCACACAGTGCAATGCAGTGAAATGTCATGTTCATGTAGTGTGCTGTCAGTGGATAGTTGCCATGGTCTTACTTTTCTGTAGGATGCGAAAGTCAGGAGAGTCCTGGATTTCCTGACCCTGACGAAACCACTGGACTTGCACTGGTGGGCTACCTCTCACCCTGCTCTCCAGAACCACCACCTGACCCTCAGACGCCTGTGCATCCTGCAACAACTATATAGAGAAAGAGTGAGAGAGAATAAGTGAGAGAAAGAGTAAGAGAGAGGTCAATAGGGCAGAAAAACAGGTAAAGAGGACAGACATGTGAACAAAACAAGACTGGAAAAGAAAGCAGTGATGACAATGCGGGGCCACAGTGTTTGCATTTGTTTTCAGCATCTCTTCACCATCTCTACTATCTCTCTCTCTTTCTCTTTCTCTCTCCATAGTTCAGTCCTTGAGATGTAAATAGCATTATTTGGAGTGGTCTGATGTTAGCTTTCAGACTCAGCAGGAACATTTCTCGCTGATACAAGATCATGATATCTACAACACAAATGAATTCGCTGTCTAAAATCTCCAGTTGTGAATTGTTCTTAATAACGTGTTCATCATAACTATAATGATCAGTGATGTAGCTAGTAGTGTATTAAACTTCCAAGACATGTGGTTCATATCAACAACACAGTTTACAGTCCGCCATTAGTATCTGCCAATTATGTTTAGACATGTCTGTTAAACATTGCATTGCAAACTTTGTGCAAATGTACCTGGCTTAAAGGGCCCATAAACAGGCTGTTTGTGTTACTGCGTCAGAGTCTATACTGTATATTTGAGCTCTGTTCTGATTGGCTGACACACTACTTATAACTTTAGTGTAAATGGGCCAAGTATGTGTAAATAAAAACATTCAGAAATATGTCCATTTCTGTGTCTAGATATCTGTATGTGTGTCTGTGGACATCGCCATGCCTCATGGTCTCATTTGGCTAATTAAATCCCGAGTGCAGGACAGAAGTGACAGAAGGAGAGAGAAAAAGAGAGAAAAAGAGAGTGTGTGTGTGTGTGTGGGTGTGTGTGCATTTATTTTTGTGTTGTTCCAGGACGAATGTTTTTTGACATTTTTTTTAGACTAGACTAGAGAAAAAAGAACTGACCTACAGCATCAGCAACATCTTTTACCGAAGCTGCAATACTGTGCAAAGTCAGAGGCAGCCGCTCAGTTATTTAATTTCTAGTGTAGAATGGCCATTAAATACAAGTTATTTAAATTATCAGCATCAAGAAAAACAATCATCAAATCTGTAATTAACAGAAAAGTCCATAGAAGCTTCAACAACTAAATATCACTGTAATAAATATATGTGCTCATATCTGCTTCTCGAGCAGATCACAAACGGTTTATCTTTAAGTAGTACTTATCTGAAGGTAAAGTTTTGGTAGTCTATCAGATCTGGTGTGGTTTTGGGAGTCGTCTCTCTGTATGCTTTAACAGTTTTTTTTCCCACCCAGTTTACCCTTCCTTGTGGAAGTGAATTCTCAGAAAGACCTCCTGAAAATGATTAACTCGTATTTTATAGTTGTTTAGGAATGTAATGAATTCAGCACAGTACTGTACAACTTTCAGTTACTCAGTTATTGATGTCAACATTACAGTTATGGCACAGTTATAGTCTCATGACATAGAGAATTCTTATACACCTAGATATATACATATATGCACAACATAATAAGTCACATGTACTATCCTGACATTGTATAAAACTAACATCAGCGTGTGTATGTGTGTGTGGGTGTGTGTGTTTGTGTGTGTGTGTGTGTGTGTGTTTGTGTGTGTGTGTGTGTGTTTGTGTGTGTGTGTATTTGTGTGTGTGTGGGTGTTACCTTGGTAAAGGTAGGAGGCGCTGTTAGAAGCCCATCACCGACATACTGTGAAGACACTGGACTCTGAACCTAACAGAAAGAGAATGTTCGTTCAATGGTTATATCAGTGTTGCCAAAAAGTGTGTCAGATTTCTCTATGTATGTCCTAACATCTGCTGTTGCCATTCTTGATGAGCCTTCCGTCTGGCCCATGACCCATGAGCTTTGACTGTGTGTGTGTGTGTGTCTGTGTTTATGTATCTTACTCTCTGTGGTGTAGCAGACAGGGGTTGGAGCAGCGTTGAGCGGTGGGCTGGTTTGTCAGGGCTTTTGGGTGATGAAGAGCGAATGGTCAGGGACACCGAGGCTGTTTTCTTCTGAACCCTGAGGAAACATTCCAACTCACTGAAACACTCTGCACAAAATCTACTGCACATTAGAGACTGCATGGACTTGTAAATGTATCACCGAACGCTGTATATCCTTTAGTGATGTATAACAGTGTATACAACAGTGAACCATGAGAGATTGGTCTGTATCTTTTTAATTAGGAATGTTTAAAATACAGAACTGCAGAAATTTAAGGCAGCCATGAAAACTTTTAAAAGTGAATCATCCTAAGTACATTTATGTCCTCTTCCAAGCCAGGTCATTACAGCTGTTTCCTTTAAACTTCTAAATTATTGTCCTAAAAGTGAATATGGCCAGTTTCATGTGTGTAGCTAATTGTAGCCACTGCCTGATTTATGAAGGCCAACAAAGTGTATTCCCTAACCTTTCCCATTTTGGGGAATGATTGCTACCTTATATTTATAGGTCAGTGAAACTATTCATTATTATTCATTTCTACAGCTGGTGTTTGTATGTGTGGATATGTCCTTATTTACACTCATTGTCAAAATTAGCTGCACCCAGATGGAAGTGTCAGGATAGCATTGCTATCCAGAAGGAAAAAACACAATGCAGGAGAACTGAACTGAACCCCACCCACCCCCTTATTTAAACTGGAAAGTGTCCTCAAAGTTTATGTGTGTATTCATGTGTTTGTCTGTGTAACAGGCTGTGTGCCATAATGACATGCTACAAACCCCAGTACAGATTGGGCCAGTTGTCTGACACGCTTGCTTAAACAAATTCTAAAATAGCCATGAAACCTCATGTCACCCCCCCACCCCCCCACCCTTGAGCAGGCTGTACTGGGCAGGATCTGAGTGAAAGGAGCTGATAAACAGAGTGAATCAACCAAAACCCCCTACATATAAATCAGAGTGCGAGTGAAATCATAGGTTCATGAAATATTTAGACTGATATGGGCAATATTTATTGAGCTACACATACAGAATGCCAGACATTCAGTTGTAGAGGTTCCTAATGGTGTCCTGTGATAATCCATCCCATGCAGCTTAAATATTCACACACAGTTCCTGAGGATTTTGCAGTAGGTGTGGACGTGGAGTGACACCAGACTTTCTGGACGTGTGATGCATGACAACAAACTGACCGCAGTGTCTCCACACACAGATTTGTTTATCATCTCCACCAAGACAAAACGGGACTTATCACTGTATATGAACCGCTACCAAGTCACTCTGTAATTGTCTGGCACAACACCATTGCAGTTGATGTTGACTTGGTGTTAAGGGCAGTCGTCCGCAAGCATGTAGTGCTGCAATGTGCACCCATCTGCCAGAGGTGCTGGCACAAACAGGATAACTCATGGAGGGCATCACTGCTAGCCGAATGTCTGCAATTGTGGCTGATGGCCCAGCCAGGTACAGCAATAGGGACCAGACCTTGCTTACTTCATGAGGTGCAGTCGAGCTTAAAACCTGAATCTCTGAATCTCTGAATCTCATGATGTCACACCTACCCACCAAGTTTCACTCATGTTGGTTGATTCTCTCAGGGTGCAACTATTTGTGCAACTGTTCTTTTCACGATTAGTGTTTATTATCCTATCATACATTATGCCTATATATAGTATAAGTTATTTAATTAACAATTATTGTTTGTTTGTTTTTTTTAACTAAAACTGATTCTGTTTGAATAAACCAAAGATTTTTTAAATTTATGATTACTAGGTCTGGTGGAGCATGTACTCCACCAAAGTCATGGACATGACTAAGACAACACAGCATGCACAGTCCAGTTTCTGCATCTACAATCATTTAAACTTCCCTCATGGACATCTGTCTTCGTAGCAGTGAACAAAAAATAGTCTTTGCATGGGCAGTGCTGGCACGCTTCACTTACTGCGCAAGCAGCAGAGCAACAAAGCAACTTTGGTGTGGTCAACAGAGTTTTCGAAGACAGAGACTGCAGAATGCTTGAGGTCAGTTGAGGCCTATTAATACTTAACAGCCGGCTATGGAGCCACACGGAGGCTATACGACTCGTTACATGTGACCCAGTTAAAGAGTTGGTGTGGTTCTGAGGATTTGCTATTGTTGGACAGCGGCAGGGGAGAGTGGTGGTTCGGATGAGTGCATGTGTGGTCAACTGTGTCAGTTTCAGAGGACCAATGTTTTCTGAAGACCAGCGTAAGACATCACATCATACCTACAGGCTGAAGTGGAACTTTGTAGTCAGTTTAACGAGTTGCAATGCATTGTTTTGTGTAAATTTGACCCATAAGAACATTTTTTAACCCATGAAACTGAATTTAGTGACTTATCAATAATTTGTTAATTCACCAGACTGGCTAGTTAACTAATCTAGTCATGCACCTCGGAATAGACGTTTAATAACTGTACTGCAAAACATCAGTACACATCTGAAAACTGACATTTATCAAATATGCATATATAAGACTGTATATGCAATGAATAATGATAAATCCTACGCTGATGTGCTCGTCCATGGCCAGGCTCTTTTACTCCCCACAGCCAGATATGGTAAACAATGTCTGCCTTTGAAGCATATGTAAAGGCGAATGTGATTCGTACATGTAAAAAAGTACAGCTGTCCATGAAATATGTAAACATTCATTAAGAACATAATAATAATTGGCACTAAAGATGAATGTTGAATGTCAGAATTCAGTTTTGGTTTATATTATTATGAGTAATTACGGTCCTTCTTACACTGAATGTCTGATAAGTTAAAAAGTGGATTTGCTTTTTTCATATGGATGAATGGAAATGCTGCTTTTGTTCACCACAAGTATTATTTTACTTGCATGAGCACAATAGTCACCAATCATTCTGTCAGTTGTGCTGAAATGGCTGATAGTTAATGGTTTTGGTTTGCACATCTCATAATCAGTTTACAATTTTCTTCCACTAGAATTACGGCATACACATCTGGATTGGTCAGGAGTAATTCTAAACATACAAACATCCTGCACAAAAAACCCTCACATAAATCAAGTTCTATGAGCAAGAATGGCAGTATGTGAGGCTTACATATGAAACTGTGCACACCCATGGTTGATTAATAAGAGCCCTGGTACTGATTGGGGTAATTGGGGAAAATGTACAAGTTGTTTTTTCTGGCAGAACTGCTGCTTTAATAAGACTAATTATCACTGGACAGATGTTAAGTCAGATAAATACACACTGTTTAACACTTTATCCTTTAAAGAGGGTTGGTCCTACTCCTCCCTCAGGTGCTCAGAAAGCTAAACTAATGTGTTTGCCACACTGTCTGAACTGGCACCTTATAAATGACTGCAGAGCCAGCAATGATGTGAACTGATTAGCGCAAAGTGGGAGGTAATGAGAAAAAGGCATTTATCTACACCCACAACCACTACCTTCGGTACACCTTATTGTATCTACACTCACTGCATATTTTATAGTCCAATTTCTTCCTGTTCTTCAATGGTCAGGACCCCCACAGAGCCACAGTGATACTGACGGTGTGGTAATGTGTAAGTGTGTGTTGTGCTGGTGTGGGTAGATCAGGCAAAAAAGTTCTGGTGGAGTGTTTAAACACCTTAATGTAACTGCTGGACTGAGAATCACAACTATCCAGCCAACAGTGTCCTGTGACCACTGATAAAGGACTAGAGGATGCCCACACAAACTGTGCAGCAGCAGGTGAGACAGGTAAATGGGTGAGGTTTTGTCTCTAAGCTTAAAAGGTGTGAGTGGACATAAATAGTTCTTCTTTGTGCTGTAAAAGACCTTGCAAAGACAAATCACTGTGTTCTGTTGTATTTGCACTGTGCCTGCTGCCCCAGTTTTGTTTGGTATTGAGCTTGTATAATCGGCTTCAGCAGCTCCATCTAACTGAGCTCTTCAGCTCTCCTTAAACAGCTGGATCAGATATATTAGCATTGGGTAAGGCAGGACAGCATATTAAAGGCAGGCTGGAACTAAAGTCATAAAAAACATACTGTGGCATGGCTCCTGACTTAGATTTGGATGCAGATCCTTCCCCGTCTGAGTCTGAAGAGGAGGCTCCTGCAGAGATAGATAGATAGAGAGATAGAGAGAGAGAGAAATGTACTTTCCTGATCCTGAAGGAGCAATTTAAGTAAATAAACAAGTAATTATATGAACTACACATATTTACACAAGGCACAGCTCAAAACCACAAAGAGCAAAAACATGACGGAGTACAGAAAACCGCAAAATTATTAAATAAAAAAATATTAATGACATATACACTGAGTAGCCACTTCTCTAAGTACACAGCCTTGTATCCTATACTCAATTTTGTCAGTTCTACTTACCATAAAGGAGCAGTTCTACAACTACAGACTGTAGTTCATATGTTTCTCTGCAGCCCCTTTCACCCTGTTCTTTAATGCTCCTAAGTCTAACCGCCACTGAACTGAAAACTACCACCAGCGTCCTGTGACCACTGATCAAAGAACTAGAGGTTGACCAACACAAACTGCAGATGAGTTATCATCTCTCACTTTACATTTATAAGATGGACCAGTAACACCTGATCAAAGACCACTTGATTAAACCTGTAGCATCAGATGCACTTGTGCTTGCTTGGAATGAAAATCTGCAGCCACATCAGCCCTTAGGGAATAAGATTACACACCCCGGCTCTCAGACCTATGGCATCTTCATGTCAACATTTCAATCATGGTCTAGTATCTTCATTCTGGCCCTGTACCAAACTGGCTCCTCCTTATCTTGGCGCTGCCAATCTTTACATCTTGTTCGTTTGCCTTGTTTATTCTTGAGCAGTTGTGAAGTCAGGCACTGATGATGGATTTGAAGACCAATGTTCCAATTCATCCCAAAGGTGCTCAGTCGGGCCTGAGGTCAGGGTTTTATGCAGGCCCCTGGAGCTCCTCTACACTAGACTCATCAAATCACCTTTGTAATTACGTTGCTTTGTGCATAGTCATGCTGGAACAGAAAAGGGTCTTCCCCAAACTGTTGCCACAAAGTAAAGGATATAGTAATCTGAAGTGTATCTTTATGATGAAGCAATATTGTTACCTTTCACTGGATTAAAAACAGCCCTAGAACATCCTCCAAACTCTACTGCTGGCACTATACTCTTGGGTAGGGAGCTCCAGGCGTCAGATGAGAGGCAGATGGCAAAGCATGATTCATCACTCTAGAGAATATTTCCTCTGCCCTACCAGACGCTTGGCATTGCACGTAGTGATCTTTGGAAAGTAAACAGCTGCTTGGTCATAGAAACCCATTTTATGAAGCTCAGAATGCACAGTTCTTGTGCTGATGATGCTTCCAGAGGCAATGATGCAACAGAGCATAAGCAATTTTAGAACTTTGCCACCTCGGTGGGTGTGAATGGTGTATTGCATTTAGCATTTACAGTTGATGGATGCAGCAGGGCAGAGATTTCAGAAACTGACTTGCTAGAATGGTGGAGTCCAATGATGATGCCACATTCAAAGCCTCTGAGCTCTGCAGTCCAAACCCTTTTACTGACAGTGTTTGTCTATGGAGAGGCATGACTATGTCTTTAATCTTATACACCTGTGAGCGATTGGTGTGAATGAAACACTTGAGCTCAGTAATTAGGAGTGTCCACATAACATATGGTGTATCTACCAGTGTTAGCAATGAGAGGTAAACAGAACTTCTATTTAGTCAGTAGCCCATCAATATAAGCTTAAATAAAGTCATCATTTTTTATGAATTAGTTGTATAATCATGAACATATTATGAGCTCTCGGTTCTACACCGTAAACAAAACAGGGTTTGGTAATACTTTGCAATAAGGATACATCTATTAACAGGACTTAACAGTACTTGTAATAACTTCAAATAAAATCTTAATTAAAGTCTTAAACCTGTACCTTAAAACACCTCATAAAAGAGCATAGAGATGATCAGGTGCATATCTAATTTACAAAAATGTAAAGTGTATATTGGTTATGTAATATTTTTATAAAACACTGTTGTGGATTAATAAAGCAAAGTTCTTAAGAGACATGTGCAGACACCTTTACAATAAGGCTCACAAAGAACATTGATTAATAATCCTTAAGTAATGCATTCAAAAAGTATATTGTCTAAAATTGTATAATTATTTAATATATATTATATTATTAATACTAATTATATGTAAGATATTTTTGGACTATAACTAGTTGGAACAGTAAAACACATAAACATCTTTATTATTACATAAAATGCTTATAAAACTGTAAGCATTAATAAATGTAACCTTATTGAAAAGTGTTACCCAGGGTTCTTACTGAGGAAATGTTTGTTATGGTATCTGGCAATTAAAGTAATATACAGTACATGCTTACACCTGGCCTGATACACACAAGCAACATGTTTCAGTATCTCAGTCAACGCAACAGATGTATATCCTCATTTCGTTTCTAAATATCAAGTATTCAATTTATTGTAACACAAAGACTTTTGCACTTATACTGAGGATCCTCACCCTCTATGTAGACCTCTGCAGAGGTGTTGTCTGCTCCAAGAGCGTTGGAGGCCACGCAAGTGTACCTGCCGGTGTCGTCCTCAAAAGCCTCTGCAATCACCAGCGTGTGCAGGTCACCATCCCGCCAAATCTGAATATCAGGACAGTGGTGCAGCTCTCGTCCCTCGCAGAACCACCTGAGAAAGAGGGAGGGTCAGATTCAGTGCAGCAACCCATTACGTCAAAGCATATCACGTAGAAAGCATCTTACTGAGGTAAATCTTTGATCTTCCTTATCCACAGCACCCTGCTACAGATCTGCCTCACCAAATATTTATTCCCACAAGCTTCTGTTCAATGGATTATTTGTTTGTCTTGATTAGGCTAAACCTTTGTAAGCAAATCTGCTGGTTTTGGGCGGATGGGTCGCAGCTCTGGTATTCCATAAGCTCTGTTAAGCAGAATCAAGATCGGCTTGGTTTTCCGGGAAATCATTCAGCAATCAAACATGTTCATCTCCAGCCTCATAGAGCAACAGAAGGGATGAGGAAAGTTACACTTATAAAATGATGCATAGAATTTCAGTTTATATACTTTAGAGAAATATGGAAAAGACATGACACATGACACAATGAGACATGGAAATACTGTGCTCACTTAATTCAAGTAAATTCAGCCCATTTTTATATACTTCCATCAGCTTCTTCTGTTGCTGAACTCCCTTAGGCTGAAGATGTTTCAAAAGCAGTGGTGGACGAAGTACACAAACTATGTAGCTGAGTTCAGGTAGAGACACCCGAGCTAAAATACTCCTCCAGTAACAGACAGAGTAGACCTTCACTGAAGTACAACTCTAAATGTATTTGTCTTTAAATGTACTTCAGTATGGAAAGTAAGAGTAGCATGATTTATTATGGCTCTAATGTCCATGTTCTAATGTTATCATTTCTACAACAAGACTCTTAATCAACTCATTTCAGATGAAGAGACTTTAATGTCACTCTTAGATCATCAGTCTTTTAATAAAAAGTCATTAACTAGTCTGACAGTGATGTCTATTCAAATGGATATAACTGTAAACACAAAACACTGAAGAAGAAAAATGTCCAGTAGGTAGAACCAAACTCTGTCCAACAGGCCAAAGCTAGCATTTCATTTGTTTTGACATGCTATGTATTTATGCACACATAATAATCAAAATATTAGACTCACAAAATGAAAATGCTTTAGGAAAGATACACAGCAATGGCTTAACAGAAGCCTGACTGAGCGGTACAGTACAATTCCATTTACTTTGTTACTGTCCACCACTGCTTAAAAGTAGGTGTATATGCAGCATCTAAATTAAGAAGCTGTGAAATGTGTTAACACCTCTACCACAAATCTTCAGTGCCTTACAAAGGCTGGTCACCAGGAGTTGACTTTAAAGAACAATTTCCTGCGATTTCAGTTGTTTAACTGTTCAACTTTTAAGAAGGAAACAAAGTCACTGATGGCTTGATAAATAGTGGAAGTAGTAGGAACACTGATAAAATATTGAAAAGTAGTTAAATATTACAGTGAAACTGATTTTTTACAGTGTATGTACAGTAGTATTTATTTGCCATATTATATATTTTTTCATAATAATATTAATAATACATTATACATGTTATTTTTATTTATCTATTTATTTAATATTATTTTAATGATTAAACAATAACCTAGTATCTGTATTATCATGCGAGATCGGGATAATTAATGTTTCAGCATGGATCTGGACCTGACACAGTCGTAACTCCACATCAGACCACCCGCAAAAAGCCCACAGTTCTAATCCTCTGCTTCCCACATCATCCCACACAAGCAGCAGCCTGACTGAGTGAGACCTCATTAGAGCAATAACTAATGTGTGATTAAAAGACGATTAATCAAAGCCATTTATGCTGAGCTTTATCAAGGTTTATTAATCTGCCACCAGCTGTGCTGGCAGACAGTCCTCACTTACAGATGACTAATGGATGTGGTTGCAGCCTTGGGGGACATATGTTTTGCTTTATTTCATCTAGATCCTTCAGTCTATCGGCCTTTAAGTGTTTTCTTATAATGTGTGCTGGAGAGTCTTTGGCAGTTAGTGCCTAGTCATGACTTGTATTTGTGCAGCACTCAGACACTGACAGGAATGATCAGATTTATGTGTGTGTGCAGATGGCAGTGAAAAATGTCCAGGTGTCTCTCGTTCACACACACATACCTGGGAGACACCGCACATTGGTGTGACGCATAGGTAAGTCTGGGAATCATAAAGTATAGAGGGAAAGTCCTTTACTCATGCTCAGACATACACATACCCACTGCAGCGCTCATAAGCACGACCTCAGATACCTTTTGCACTTATGCACCACATCCCCTGCAGGCGTGCTTGTCAGGGTGAGCTAGTATACCTGTCTGCTGCGTACCCAAGGTTAATACAACGCTACCGGGAAGCCAACTCATCACACACAAACACCCACACACACACACCTTGTATTATATTCAGTCTTATTGGCCATCAAGGCCCTTAAAAGACCATTTATCTGGACAGTAGGAAATAATTTGCTTAGTTAAAGTTATATGTTATAAATAATCGTTTCAATGTATCTTTTTTTATTTCCAAATGTCTTTAATTTCCAAATCTCCGCTCATAGCATCCCAGGGTTAACTGCATTCGAGTGGTTCGTTGTCTAGTGGTAAGCAGAGTCAACAACCAGATGGTAATGGTTCCCAGTTCTAGTACTGACTGGGTATAACATCTGACACACATCATCAATCTACTCTGTCATTCTGGACAAATGAGCTGAGGGGCGACCACTCAAATATTGATATGCAATGGAGTAACAAATTGAGTCAAACAGTAAGATCTAGTCATAGATCGTTTTGCCCTAGCCAGTAGAGATGACTTTCATTTTATTTTCCACATAACATTTACATTTATGGCATTTAGCTGACGCTCTTATTCAGAGCGTCTTACAAGGTTAATGATTAAAGGTAGGCCAATGTAGTGTTAGGAGTCTTGCCCAAGGACTCTCATTAGTGTAGCACAGCATAGTCACCTAGACTGGGATTTGAACCCCTGTCTTCCACGTGTAGAGATGGCACTCTGGGTAGTGGTGTTACCCGCTGAGCTACACCAACCAGAAAGAGAAACATAAGTGTGCATGTGTAAATATGTAAATAGCTGTAAATTGTTGGTTTGTAAATAAAGGTGAATGGGAGAAGCAGAACTCTTATGCAGACCCAACATTTTCCAGGTCTCTAGACCACTTGCCCAACACTACCCATAAAGGTTGCCTCCTACTACAGCATATTGCTGGGTAGAGGGACAGGGTTTATCACCCAAAGTCACCAAAATGGTAGCATATCTCATTTCCCTACTACCAAAAATACAACAGAACCGAGTGAGACTGTAACTGAAAAAGCTAACAACAGCCAAATAATATAATAAATATCAGCTCATGTTCTGTGGGCGGAGCATCTCAGATTACCAAATTACATGATAAAGCTCTTAGAAAACCAGGTTCACTAATGGGGTTACTAACAACTTTAGTAACCATACATAGCTAGGAAAGAGAATTCAAAGTACTCCCATCTACCATATTAGGTGCTTTCCTGCAGCTTTGATGAGTCAAATCTGGAGAAAAAGCCTCTGAAAAAACACTAAACATTCACCATAAGCACCAAAAATAAGTTCTCTGAAATTCCTCTGTGATGAAACTCAGCTATTTGCTTCCCTTTGTTTCAAAATAAATCTGCATTTTTTTTTTTGAAAAAGGACATTCCTTGTATGGATGAGCTAAATGCCCCCTGAAGGTCAAATTATTCATGTTTTCCAACATGCAGGGGACATCTGGTTCCCACAAAAAGCTAAATACATGACCACACACATGCACACACTTCTAGTTATGTCATCTAAGGATATCTTAGTGGTGTTGGAGGCTTCAGCTCCAGCACTACAGCTGTTCCTTTCTGCTGGTCCTTAAAGCTCTGAACATTCCGTAACATTGCTGAGAATTCTATAAAGAATCCCAGCATTCCGGAGCCTGCTGGGTCTGTTTCATCCCATCCCACCCTGAATGCATCTATCATTTTACTCTTTGTCTAGCCGTCCTATCAAATTGTACGATTTAAGCCTAATTCCTGATGGTGTGTGCTGATCTGTAGTTCAGTAAATGAGGGTAGAACGTCAGGATTAGGCCTTCTGAATGACGAGTATCTCCAGTATCAAAGCTGAAATGTGTTGTTGCTGTTCCGTCAAGGACTGAAATGCTTTAGATATTCCAGGACCTTGTAAAGATTTTGTACATTCCGTTTGGTTTGGCACTTCTGTTTTACACCAGCTTGCCAATTCAACACCTCAGGCACTTACCCACAGACCATTAACACACACACACACACACACACATTCTCTCCTAACACTTCACCACTTCTTCCAGCAGCCAAGCTGGCAATGACTGCATTACCAAGTCACAGTTACCCACAGTGAAAACAAAATCATGGTGGGCTTTATATGAACTATTGCTCACTCATAGTTTATCGGAACAAGTAAAGGTACATTTTAAAATGATTAAATTAAAATATCATGACATCCCCAGGAGACGAAACTGTATTTCTTTTTAAAGGTGCATCAGAGGAGTTTTAGTTTATAACATTTAAAAATTCACCAAAATATCAAGAATGTGAAGAAATAACCATTTTCATTTGTATGTCAATGACGTCTATGTGTCACATTACCAAGCTTTCTACTGAAGTTGGCATGCTAACCAGCAAGCCCTGGCCCTTCCTGTCTCGTAATACCAAGCTTGAGTTTAATCAGTCGAACATGAGAGGATGAAGAAGTACTTTTTGATCATATGTTTCCCCCTTTGGAGTGTGGAAATGACAGGTTTCATCATTTACAAATTGCAGCTTTAACTCAAAAAGAATAATTACTCAGGAAAGATGCTTCATAGCAGCATTATGCTTCAGTTTAAGGTCTGTTAAAGTAATACAATGTAGTTGTTTATTTCATAGAATTTTTTTGGGATTACCTAAGTACTGCATTATAAAAATGCTGATAAAAGATTGCTTTATAAATATGTTATTAACAGGCTTATGCACATGTTATAAAGTCTTGACTCAAGACTGTAGAATCTTGACTACACTGTAGGTTGTCTTTAAATGGCAAGCATAAACTCCTTTATATTTTTGCCATACATTAAATTTGTCATTATTTGACATTAAATACAAATGGATTAATAGCAGCAAGACTGTTGTTTTGTATTACACTGTATGATATGTATGAGCCTTTCATAATAAATTGACCAATAAAAGTCAATAGTATCTATTTAATGCTTTAATGCTTTTTAACTAGCAGTAAAGTTGAGAAAGTCTCTTTAAAGTTACTGTTTGAAGTCTGTTTGATTTCCTTATGATGGACTAAATAGTCACTAGAAGTCTAGACTTCAAAGGGTTAAAACAGACACAAATCCACAGGCTGTTTGAGGCCTGTTCCTCCTCTGTCTTTCCTAGCGCAGACAGACAGAAGGTTCCCCGCAAGCCATTAACACACAGACAGACGGGAAGTTCAGCTCAGATCAGCAGAAGGCCAGGTGGGAGTGTATCAGCGGTGACTCAGCAAAGCCCTGCCGCTGCAGGATAGCCTTCATCACGAGCCACCAAACATCCAAATGTTCATTCCACACACAATACCAGTCCCGAAATAGCCCAGCGTCCTCTCACATTAGAGTCTGAAGACAAGTGTCCGTACAACAGCTGATATAATTATACGTTAATGACAGTGATGGCCAGAAAAGCTGAGGGATTGGATGGGGGTGGTGGGGTGTGGTGCTGCTCTGTACAAGTCTTCTACTGAAAAGTGGAATATCACTATCCCTGGCTTGCATTACATAAAGGTTCTAGGCAGAGACATATAGACAGACAAAGTGAGTTTGATAAAGAGAGACAGAGAGAAAGAGAGTGAAAACTTCATCTTTTGCTAAAAATGAAGGAAGAAGAATTATTGAGTCAGCAGAGTGTGCACTCTTGTACATCATCCTGGAATCATAATAAAAGCTATTAAGAGATGTCAGACTGGTTTTTGCAAAAGTTTGTCAGACCACATCATATGTCCTTTCGTATTAAAATCACACACTCAGGCTCTAAAAGATGGTCCGACTCAATGTTTAGGTCTCATGTAAAAAATGAACACTATACTGATGAAGATGTGATGACAATAGCAGTCATTCACTTAACGGCATTTGAAGACATGGCCTTTACCATGTTTTACGTTTTCTTTGAATTCTCTCTTCAGATTCATCTGCTTGGGGAAGTGGTCCGAAATGCAAACAACAGTACTAAATGTTTTTCCTTATGTTGTGTGCAATTACACATCTCCACCAGAGGAGTCTCCAAACGCCCAAAACCAATGTAAGAAATGCAGGGAGTCCAGAGGGGTCTGGTACCCTCTAGTCAACTGCTTAGACCACCTGAATGTCTCAAAATCAGACAAATTATGATGGTGTTCCTCTGAAAATCTTCATTGTATAAAGCAGTGGGTTGTAAATCTAAAAGCTTCTCAATATGTGGTGGAAGAAGTGGACTGCTACGCGTGTGTCAAACTGAAGACACACAGTTTAGTTGCTATTGAAGTATTAAGCTATGGTAATGAGTCACCAGTCAATGTGGGACTCCCAAATATCTGGGGGTATTTTGCACATTGCCCAAAACCTGGATATTGTAGTATATGAAGTCTTAAAGTCTGAGGCACCTGATGACTTTAGAGCCCGCTAGAAAGTCAGCGTAACCCCACCTCCTCACCTTATTTTACTATCAAAACATACTGTAATAATATAAAATACAAGTCAGGATTTGATGCCCTTTTTTTTATCTACTCTTGGAAAACAGGACGAGGGTTCGGCATCCCAGTTACAGTTACAGTTACTAGGCTATGAAGCACAGAGTGGGTGATCCAGTTTGCTATAATGTCGAGCTGAGGCGAATCAGTGTTGCTTCAGAGAATCAGAGCTTAATTTAATCCAGTTCCTTAAACCTCAAGTTTGGTCAAGACAACTGAAATCCACATCATCTTTGGAGAAGGAAAATGAACTCAAATCCTCAGAGATGCGTTCTTGTTGTTTTTGCTAGGAAGTGCGACTCCTGTACCATAATGCTGAGGTTAAAATCTGGGCTATTTGGGGAAATTTAGGTAAATTACAGATATACCTGAATGAATCATCAAATCACGCACATATTACATTGCTCCTCCGGTAAACCTAATCCATCTTCCCCAGAATTATGATTTTGATAAATTAAGAGGGCCGGGAGGTTAATTAGGGTCTCCATGACACACTGTATTTTACACCATGCCTGGTCTAAACTGCCCAATTATTCATTCTTGCTCATTATTGTTAATCCAGTTTTGGCAATACTGTAACCAAAAATGAACATTCTAATAAAGAGAGAGAGAGAGAGAGAGAGAGAGAGAGAGAGAGAGACAAAGGGAGTTCTACATTCCTCCAGATCATTAAGTAAGGCTAAGTTAAAGGGTAAGATCGTCATCATGCAACAGCTGGAATATTTCACATAGTTTACACAGATTTCCTGTGTGTTGTGGAGCCATCCTTCTCTCTCACTCTTCCCAACATACTCGCTCTAATGCAAAACAGAGTCATGATTCATTCAAGGCAAGAGTTACAGTAAGAGAAGTGTGTGATCTGACGGCGAGGGTTCTGATCGCTTGAGTGAAGCAGCATGTCTGTGTGGTTTCAGACTCCTGCACTGATTGGACCAGAAGGAGAGAACAAAGGCGAGAGCATTTACATGGTTTAACACAGTTCCATCAGTGCTGAGCAGCAGGGCAGGCATCAAGGCTCTTCTTCATTCCTTGTTCAGTTTTTCATCCTCCTGGAGCTGTCCCGCGTGGAAGTCTCAGCTCATTTATCATCATCACTGACCACTCATTCTTTCACTTATGCTTTCACTTTATTTAAGCTCTTCTAGAGACAAAATATGCCTAGAAAGGAAGCAAAGAACTGACTCCTGCAGTGGTGATGAGCATCAGGGCCGGCACCACTTATATTTGGTATGGGCAATTGCTTAGGTCAGTGGCTCCTGGAGTGGTCCATTCAGCCACAAGTGCATTAGTAAGAATTTGGATTATTAGCTCCAGGTCAAAACAACGTTCCAACTCATATTAAACATACTGGTAATTGGTAAGGCCAATTTTATACCCCTCCAGCTGACACTTGCCACTGGGCAGGGGATGTGCAGCAGCTCCAATGTGTTTCATTCCATTTGCAAAGCTCTTCTACAGGGCTAATACAATCTGTGTGTACACATTTGAAGGCCTGTGTCATTAGTGTCCAGATGTTTGGATACTCATGATCTTGCACGTTAAGGTGAAGGTGGTAGTAACTTCATGTCCTGAAGATGGCACTGCATGGAGATTATCAGGCTATAAATAACAGCAGGGTCTGCATTGGGATTTATAGATTGAGAAGAGGTGGTACAGTCTAGTGAATGTCTCGTTCGATGTGTAAATTAATGGGCTGTAAAGCAGATGTTAATGATTGGCCAAGACGAACAAATGCATTTGAGCGTGCCAAAGACAGGAAGTAGCTGAACTTGCCGGTGTGTGGGAATATACGGTCTTATGGGTCTACCAGGAAAGTTCCTCAGAAATGTGCCAGGCAAGGCATCCCCCAAATCTGGCCAAACTGTGCAACACTTTGATACCTGAACATTGATATTGCCTACATCTAGAAACTTGTCCATTTAATCGAACCGCAGATGTTATTTGTGCTTGTGGAGGTATTACACACTATTAGATATGTTTCAGTCACGGGTGACTCATTTTGTCTGGTGAGCTTATAATGTAAGTAATATGGTACTGCAATGCTATAATGATACTGTGTTATTTTTATACACAACATAAGGCTGATGAATAAGCAACCTTTCTGCAGATAATCTGCTGTATTGATTAATTTAGCATTGTCCACAAAAGGAACAAATGCAGCACCAGTGCAGGCTGAACATTTCTGTGTGAGGTGAGATGATATCCAGACTCCAATCAGAAAGAAAGCATCTCGTTAGAGTAACATGACTGAGCAAATTGTGCATTTACTGTAAACACCAAAACAAACACAGTTAAGCTTCTTTGTGCAGTGCTGAACTAGAGCTGGTAGTTTTCCACTGCAGCTGCACTTCATTAATCTGGAGTTAAAGTTACACTCTGTCATTTTTGACAGGAACTTCAGCTAAAATATACTCTCACCTTCACCATCCACTAGCCCATCTGCTGTCATGCACATTTTGTGTTACTCGCCATCTATAGCCCTTTAATTAGTGGTCACTTTCTGACCACAGAGCTGCTCTTGGCTGGATGTTTTTGGGTGGTGGTGACACTGCTCCAGTAATACTGCTGTATCTAATATCATATGACTACCAACTAAGTGTGGTTGCTGTACTGAGAATGGTCCACATGGTCCCTATGGTCCGAGGTTCACCAGTGATAAATGGGGTACTAAATTGGGTGATCAACAAATTGTGCGTGGCTGTATGATCGAATTGTAGACCTAATCGTGGACACTAACTGCTAGTTTGTGCCCTCCTTGCCGCAGTCTCTACACACATCCTTAGGTTAACGTATGGCTGCTACAGAGCACCCCTTTCTACTAGTATGCTTTTCCAGGGAAGCAGCTTAAGGTGGTTGAGTTCCGTAAATAGAAGACATGTCTGGATAGGTTTGGACATATAGGGTTCAATGTACAAAGGCTTTGGCGCTACGTGTTAGGCACAAACTGGTTATCCAGTTTATGAGCTCCGTGCAAGGTAAAACATGAAATGTGCTTCTCTTCCTTATGCATATACATCTGAGTGAAGGTCTTTTAAAGCAGGATTAGTTTTAAATGGGGATGTGGATTAATGTAATTGTACCAAAGGGCATCTGTAAAGTTTCTGAGCAATTCAGATGAAATACCATATATTAGAAGAAACTAAGTGGCTGCTCGATTTGCACAAAGAAAAGAGCACGTTGTACATTTCAGGTAAGATAGAGCATTTCAGCTTCTTCTACAACACAGTCACATGGTTATTTAGGCTCATTATAGTTTCTTATGTAAAGGCAGTAAAACTTCTACTGATGCTAAAACTAAACTGGTTAGAAATGCTTGTAAAGTGATCTCACCCCTCCTCAATATCTCATCCAAAGAGTCATTTATAGCTACACGAATTGGGGATCTCTGGACTCAATGTTTGGAAAAAACATTTTGTTTTGTTAGTTGTGCTTTGGCCTCCTTCCCCTAGTGGATGAATCTAAACTGTGTTTATAGAGAACTCAATGAACCTTGGTATAGAAACATAGACATAGAGACATAAACATCAGACCGGACCTTCTTTCAGAGCCTGTGCATGTGACATGTTAAGAGACACGTTTGTGGTCTAAATGCACGCCTGTGTCCTCTCATGTTTTTATTTCAGGCTTTACAGGGTGATTTAGAGCAGCGCAGTATTTTACTCATTAATGCTACTTCTTTCAGTTTGAACAATTTCAGTCTTAGTCATAGTGCATCTATAAGAAAACTCAACCTATTGCTGTGTTACAGCCAAGTGCCGGTCACAAACAATGTGTTATATTAACCTCCTGCATTAATCACACCTTAACCAGCAGTAATTATGTGTAATTACTCATTAAACCCATTAAAAATTGGACAGACGTGTATGCAGAAGCCATGCTGAGAATTTGGCCAAAGCAAAGAGAGAATATTCTTGTGCATGGGAATGAGAGAGAGAGGGAGAGGGAGAGAGAGAAAAAGAGAGAGAGAGAGAGAGAGAGGGAGAGAGAGAGAGAGAATAAAAAAGAGGGAGAGAGAGAGAGAATAAAAGAGAGGGAGAGAGAGAGAGAATAAGAGAGAGGGAGATAGAGAATAAAAGAGAGGGAGAGAGAGAGAGAGAGAGAGAGAGAGAATAAGAGAGAGAGAGAGAGTGTGTGAGTGAGAGTAAGAGAGAGAGAGAGAGAGTGTGAGAGTGTGAGTGAGAGTAAGAGAGAGAGAGAGAGAGAGAGAGAGAGAGAGAGAGAGAGAGAGAGAGAGAGAGAGAGAGAGAGAGAGAGAGAGAGAGAGAGAGAGACTCTTGTGGTTTGGCTGTAACGGCCCCAGTGTAATACAGCCTTCTATTTAAACTTTCCATCAACAGCAGCAAATAAGAACAAGGCAAGTGTGTGGGTCCTGCAGTGTGTATGTTTGTGCGTTCCCACGTGTTTGCGTGAGTTTACGCACGGAATGTAGTTCAGCCCCATATCCCCACCCACCGCCCCGTCACCAACCAATACTCAAAATGCTTGCTTTAACTAATATACAGTACAAGACAATGTCAACAACTGCTTCATTTTCAGCACTCCCAGAAATGCCTCTCTATGGGTAGCATAACGAATTTCTATCGTTGTGTGCGGGTTCGTCTGGATTACAGTGACAGGCTAGTGAAAGTTTTTTGGCCTGGGAGCCCCATGAAAACATACACAAGGCCACAACTGTCCAGTCTGCTTGTGGGTAATGCAACTCTTTTGAACGTGTCAGCCAGTTCAGCGCAAATCAACGACGTTGGATGCATGCTCATGCAAACAGGCCAAGAGCTCTGCACATAATCCAGCAGGCTCTGAGTCTGTGGCCCCTGAGTGCAGACCACAGGCACTAAGAACAGCCAGCCTGGAGCAGAATGAGAGAGCAGCACGCAGCCGTTCGGACTGCACTCGTAATTACAAACCATAAATGCAAACTTCGGTTCATATCCATCCTGCGGTGCAATATCAAACGCCTCGGGAGCACTCGGCCCAGAGCGTGGCGAGGCTCTCCACAGGCAAAGCCCAGAAAGGATGCATTGATGAGCCAGAGAGAGTTTTGACAGGGGACATTTAGCACAAAAATACACTCATACACATGACAAGCTGAACAGACGTGCCAAACACACACCCTGAAAAGATCAGTTTAGGGAAAAATTATTTACACACATTTTCCCCTGTGGACAAGCTAAGAGGCTTCAAGGCTAATGTAGCTAACGTAGAGAAGTTCACAAAGTTAGGTCTATGCTGCATAGCTAAAAGCAGGAGCAGCAGCCATATTGAAATTGTGATGTCTACTCAAATTGGGTTTTGATTCCAGGACAGTGTAGTTTTCACAGACCTAAGCATGAATCACACTACAAAGATAGCATCCCAAGCATGGTGATAGCCACGTCGCTGTCATAACCAGGCATTTCTTCTGTGAAAGCACAGATAAAGATCAGAACCAGCAACAAATCTGGCTGCTGGCTGCATGTAGCAAACTTTCCAAATTGAGAGTTATGCAAACGATAAGTCACTCATGCTCTTGTGTTTAAATGCAATCAAACAATTTCACCAAATGATGTGTGGTCTTCACACCTTGACATACTTGACAACAATCTAGCTTTAGCCTTACTCGAGCTTACTCAAACCTCAGAGAACAAACTAAAATATTAATATACAGTATATAATATATTATACACAGTCATATCAGATTATTTGGCTATGCCTGGTTTGGGATGAACTTGGCCCAGCACCATGTGACAGTATGCTGCACGTATACATAAGCGAGTACACCAGTCACTTGCATCAAAGTGCAAAACCATCTTCATGGTCAAAGTAAGTGATTTGACTGATGTTCAAAAGAGGATGATAACGAGTGATAAAGGTAACTTGTAAATGCTAACTTGTGTTTTAGAGCAGCCATAGAGAACATTTACAGAGAACTGACTTATCGCACATTGAGTGCCTCCCAATGGCATAACACTGGTGCCCCATGGGCCATTGATGCCAGAGGGGAATGACAACCCTATGGAGTGGTACAGAGCAATCATAGCACCACAGTGGAGTAGTTAACCTCTATAATAAACACAGGAGCACCAAAGAAAGTGTCAGGAATCACTATTGAGTGAACACTGTTATATCTGGGCTTGTGAAGTAGACTATGCTTAAGACACCAATGTTGCCCAAGGTTTATTGTCAATGTTGCCTCATATCATAATTGAACATTTGAGGATTGGATAAATGTTGCCTTCCGGTCCTGGACAGTGGCGTATACACCACCACACACATGAGAACCACTTCCAAGAGACAATGGTGGGCCAAACAGATGAAAAAAGTCATGGATGAACAGACATGCAGACAAACAGATGGATGAGTGAACAGACGGACAGCAGGCGAAGCAAGGCATGAATGAAGGAACGGATGAATGGACAATGTTAGTGCATGGATAAACAAATGAACTGGTTTTACACATGGTGGTCTCGCTTGCTAGCCTTTGGTTATGCTGGTTAGCTTTAGTTTGCTAAGTTTCTTTGACTTCTTTGGTAAGAAATGTCAGCCTTGTGCTTGGCTGGGAAATGCTTACAGAAGCTTTTCTCAAGATTAGGATCACCCAGTTTCCATAGAGGGGAGAGAAATATGGTCAGAATACAGCAGGATTGTTAGACTTTGGGACGATATTCATAAGGCTCATTTTGTGCATGTATATTGTGTTCTGGATGATCAAAATGAAAGAAAAGAAAAGACAGATTTGGGTACCTGGGCTGTAAGCTATTCTAATACTGAGGTTTATTAATTTTTCAGGTGAAGGAAATAATAAATTATAGTATTCAAAGTTCAAAGCGTGCATGCCACCTTAACACCCATCCACCACTCCAGCCATGTTCTCTCTAATCTGCTATTTTTGGTTTGAGTGGGAAAGTGTATGAGAAAACCTTTTTGAGGTTTTGCCAAACTGTTTCTTTAAGTAATGGACTGTATATGAGTGCACTGAAGGTGCAGCAGTGCTAGTGTTGGGATAGCACCAGGATGTATGTATGAGTGCCAGAACGTGTGTAGATGTGTATTGATCTTATGCAGTAATCTGTTCCACATGCAGCTGATCTGGCACGGTGTGGGATAAAGTGTGATGCCTGATGTGTAGAGACAGGATGGAGAGTTCTGCCTGCCTGTTTATTATGTCCATCCTTCTGAGATTTTGGGCCATGAAGCTGAGATAATACAATTTGTCATTCCTGAGCAAGAGAGCAAGGTTGCTCAGGACAAACTTTTCAGGCCCTTACTCTGTATATGTGAAGATATGCCTGACATCAGATCAGACAGACCTAGAAACACAGGAAATAGAGTCTGGACCCTGGCAGAGAGAGAGTGCGAGAGAGAGAGAGAGAGAGAGAGAGAGAGAGAGAGAGAGAGAGGGAGAGAGGGGAAAAGAGAGAGAGAGGGGGGGGGAGAGAGAGGGAGAGAGAGAGAGGGAGAGAGAGAGAGAGAGGGAGAGAGGGGAAAAGAGAGAGAGGGGGGGGGAGAGAGAGGGAGAGAGAGAGAGAGAGAGAGAGAGAGAGGGAGAGAGGGGAAAAGAGAGAGAGGGGGGGAGAGAGAGAGGGAGAGAGAGAGGGAGAGAGGGGAAAAGAGAGAGAGGGAGAGGCAGCAGACAGAAAGAAAGATGGAAAGGAGAATGATAGAAGAACAGAGTGTGAGAGAGGGTGGAAAGAGTAAGAGAGATGGAGAGACACAGAGAATAGAGAGAGAGAGAAAGAGAGAAAAGACTACAGGCTGAAGAAGGTCAGATGTATGTCTGAAAAGAAACATGTACACTCAGGGAGGTAAGGAAAAAGGGGGGCGAAGACAAAGTAATCTTCCCCTCAGGACTGCTCTAGTTTATTTTACTCTGAGCTGATTGGTGCCCTCGTCTAGTCCTCCCATTCAGTGAAGTTAATCATAGATGGTGAAAACTCAAACAGCACAATCAGAGGAAAAGCCATTTACACTCTGCTCAACATTTACAGTCACAGGTCAGGGGTGAAAGGAGACGGGTCAGGGAGAGAAGATAAGAACAGGAGACAGTGGAGAAAGAAAGGGAAGATAGAAAAGAGAAGAGTTGACAGAAAAGATGGGGGGTGGTGTCTTGTATAGAAACCAGAAAAAGATAAAGAGGTTTTTGCAGTTTTTCCTTAAGACTTGTTTGAATTTCCCATTAAGAGCAATTACAAAGTAACAAAAGAACAATTTACATACAAATTTCAACTTTGATGATCACCTCGCTAGCACTGGGGTAATATCTCTCAAAAATCCCCTCCACCTTTTCTAAACTGTATGGATGACTGCACTGGCACAAACATACAGTCAAACCCAGTGCCAGAACCAATTAAAATCTTCATTTCAGGTTGGGGGTGGGGCATTTCCCAAACAACAAAAACCTTGGTGATTATCTGCTTTCTAACTCAGTAAAGACGGTTTTGCTGCGAAACAAGCTAACACTCTTAGTATTACACTGTGTACTAGATGGAAGCACGGTTATAGGTTTACTGGAGCAATATTATACTGAAACCATGACATATGCTACGTGTAGTGGGGAAACGTTAGTTGGAAGTTAACTTTGGTTAGTTAATCAGTGGTCTATCGGCCTTTTGTCAGTCACTCAGGGTTTCTCTACCACACTTTTATTTGTTTGTTTGTTGTTCTGCCACTTTTGGAGGTGTTGATCCAACCCTGGATGTGTGAGCACAGTAGTGAAGACTGTAACGTTCAAAGAATGATTAATATTGTGATATCCAGTGCTGGGCAGTTGTGTTACTACAAGTAGTTCAGTTAATTTACTAGAAACTGCATTAACCAGTCGTGTGGTTTCACACCAGTTACTCTTGCTATGCCTAAATAAGCATTGTGTGTGAACTGAATTTCATTTTTCTTCTGAATGCCACTTGATTCCGTGGGATTTTGAGGAGCTGTAATGGGAATTTTGCTACATGCTAACTCTGCTGCTGACTTAATTATCATGGTAAGACGGGCAGGTAAACAAAAATACCTTAAACAAACCAGCAAACTTTGCAAAGTGTGGTAACTAAGTTGCTTTGGCAGCAGTAGCCTCCATTTAAATTAGCTAGTGTCAATATACACCCACTAGCCATTTCATTAAGTACACCTACCTTGTATCTATACTCATTGTCTATTTTATCAGCGCTACCTACCATAAAGGAACACTCTACAGTTACGTACTACAGTCCATGTGATTCTCTGCATACTTTGTTATCACCCTGTTCTTTAAAGGTCAAGACCCCCACAGAGAAGGTATTATGTGGGTGGTGGATCATTCTGAGCACTGCCGTGACATTGGCTATAATTTGGTGGGTTGTTAGTGTGTGTTGTGCTGGTGTGCGTATATCAGACACAGCGGAGCTGCTGGAGTTTTAAACACCTCAGTGTCACTGCTGGACTGAGAATAGTTCACCAACCAAAACTATCTAGCCAACAGTGTCCTGTGGGCAGCATCCTGTGACCACTTGTAAAGGACTCAAGAATGAGCAACACAAACTGTGCAGCCACAGATTAGCTATAATCTCTGAGGTAGCAAGATAGGAGTGTTTAGTAGGAGTGCACAGTGAGTGGACATCCAGCTCCTACATCCAGCAGCACCGCTGTGTCTAATCTACTCACACCAGCACAACACACGCTACCACACCACCACCAGGTCAGTGTCACTGTAAAATGGGGGATAATAAAGTATGCAGAGATACAGATGGACTACAGTCTATAACAAAGTACACCTGTATGCTAAATGAAGCTGATAAAATGGACAGTGAGTGTAGTGAAGGAGGTGAACCTAATGATGTACTGGAGTTTGTACTGTAATATGGGTTTAGGGTATGACACACAACTTCAGATATCTTCAGCATAAAGTGCCATTTTAAATATAATTAAAAGACATCATCAACCAGTGGCTTCACTGCTTTAGCTGATGCACTTTAGATAGCTGTGTAAAGGAGAAAAGCTTTCATGCAGCTGAGCTATATTTTGAGAGTAAGTGGTAGCTTGCATGATTTTTCATCATTCAAGTTCATTCTACTGTTCTAGCTGTTTATTCAGCGTTACAATGTGAAGGCAGAAATCGACACCAGCCACACCTCTGTCAGTCCAGTTTTGTGCACAGCGTGGAGAACTCAGGCCGAGTCTGATTACACCATTCCAGCCTACACACTCCACAATCATTGGAGTCTACATTAACACTGAGCCAGAACAGGTCTGCTCCTAGAGCAGCGTTTACATCTCAAAAGAGGCAGATACTTCAGAGGAATAACAAGCATTACTTTCGCACAACTGCATATAAACAGACTTAAACAGCAGGTCAACAACTGTGAACTCTTCCCGATTACTTCACAAATGTGTCAGATTTTGAGTAATCAATTTATCCTCACTGGCCACTTAACAGCCCCTTCTTCGTTATGTGTAGGTGTGCAGATGGCAGTTTTTCAGCCCCCCTCTACCCCATTCATCACTGAGCAGTTTTTGACCACTGGACCACTGCTGACCTGATAATATGATACAGTAACAGTGGCACTGCAGGCTTGGCCGCTTTTCTTTCCTAGTGGTCAGTCTAACATTGGAAATTACTGACCTGAGACAATGACAGAGTGAAAACTATCGTTACTGCTACTTCAGCTGAGTTCATTGTTTAGCATGTAAAGTCTCAGGTTAACATTTGATGCTTTTATTCTTTTCAAACATCCACAACATGTAAAACTACAACTCTGGCAATAAATAAACACAGAAACACTGCAAATGCATAATACAGGACAGAATAAGGTGTGAAGTGCAGTGATCAAGGTCCAGCCCTTACCTGTGATCTGGAACACACTTGTGAGTATCCAGATAGTGTGAGGAGGGAGTAAATCTGTGAATCAAACCAATACACTCTCTCCAAACGCTCGAACTGATACGTCCCTCCACCACACACTCTAACACACATACACCCTCCTACTGCCACTGTGAGTAGCGCAGTGAGCAAAACACACACACACGCTCACACAGGGCAGAGTGGAGGGGGAGGGAGGAGAAAGGAGCACTACAATTCACACAAGGAGGGAGAGGGAAAGAGTGAGCGAGAGAGAGAGGAAAGACAGAAAGAGAATTTAAAAGAAATAGAGAAATCAATAGAAAAAAAGAGAAAAGAAGAAATTGTGAGAAAAGTGAGAGAAGCGAAGTGAAAAGTGAAGCGAAGAGTGAAAAAAGCAAGAAAAGAGAAGAAAAGGGCCAACACAGAGAGAGAGAGAGAGAGAGAGAGAGAGAGAGAGAGAGAGAGAGTGAGAGAGAGAGAGAGAGAGAGAGAGAGAAACTATAAAGCCAGAATTAATCATTTTTAGTCACTTGTAGGGTCACTATGGTGGGCAGTCCAGCGGCTTTCTCTCTCTGTCTCTCTCTCTCTCTTTCCTTGGCATCTCCCTGTCTCTCATGCTCTCCATTTGGTATCTCCACCAATTAACACGTCTGCCACCCACGTCTCCTCCTCTCTGTCCAGTTCAAAGCCCCACTGTATTCTCCAGACTGAAGCCCAGACATCAGTCCATATCAAGTCATTGCCCACTGTAGCACCTCAGCGCTCACTTCAAAGGCTGGTGGCCAAAAGCTCATTCCATACAGAACAACCACATGAACAATGTCAACCATAATAGCACTTTACAACATTAGACAACCATGTTTCACACAGCATCATCACTACACAGCACTGTTCTGAGAACTGCTTGGCAGTTCTACCCGAAACCCTGATAAGCTGTTGTTATAACAGCAATGAAGTTTATGCCTGCTTACTTTCTGTTTAATGCGCAGGAGGGGTAGCTTGCTTGTGACATGGATGCAACAATATTTCTGTTTCTCAGCAAACTGGTCAAAAGTGATTTTAGTGTGGACATGTATCAGCTCTGGGAAACAGAACAATATGTTTTTATGAAATCCTAATCATGCTAGAATATTTTCTTTTCTACTTTCAAAAGCAAATGTAAATGCTGTACAAATTATAGTTCTGACTGAAGTTTTCTGCTTCTTTTAAGTCTGAGTGAGCTATGAATGATAAACAGTATAAGCATTATTGAACAACACCTTGCTTTTGTCTCATCGGGTTAAAATTCATTCATCTGCTAAGCCACTTATCCTTCTGGGTCGAGGTGGGGCGCTGGAGCCTGTCCCAGGACTCAATGGGCAGATAAGCAGAGAAACACACATTCACACCTAGAGGGCAATTTAGCATCTCCAATTCATCTGACTGCATGTCTTGGAACTGTGGGAGGACACCCACACAGACACAGGGAGAGGAGACTCACAGAAAGGACGCCAGACGCCCCAGCTAGGAATCAAACTCAGGCCTCTCCTGCTGTGAGGGGATGCCGCTATGTTTTCATTGAAGCTGAAAGATTTAGATTTATCATGAGCTTAATTCTTTCAATAAACAAAATCACAACTAAAACACAGAGTTTTGGTCCATAGGCGGGGTCATATTTTAGCCACACCTCAGCAGTTTGGAGCAGGAAGCAGGAAGTAAGCCAGCATCCCTGTCCCTCAGCCATAACTGCTCACCATAAGCCATATGGTGAGCAGTCAGATCCTATTATTTATATGTACAACCTGACTACTCAGTGTATATTGTGTGAAAATGTTATCCATATATAATCACATTGAATCAGAGATGGCCACAAGTCACAAAATACAAGTCCAAGTCAAGTCACAAGTCTATAGGCTAAAGTCCAAGTCAAATCACGAGTCTTTAGGCTAGAGTCCAAGTCAAGTCACGAGTCTTTAGGCTAGAGTCCAGTCTTAAGTCAATTTACATTTAGCATATATAGTAACTGTAGCATTATAAAAAGTGTAGATTAAAAAAACACAACAGATTAACTTTGTGTGCAAAACACAACTGTATTTTTTTTACAGTCCAACACCTTTTCTTTTCTTTTTTAAATGCTTAATACATATTTCCTTACAATATTCACTCACAAAAAATTACACGCTCTACAACTCTCAAACAGAACAAACTAGAAGCAATATCACTTTTTGTTTTGGCACCATACTCTGCCCCAAACACTTCCTGTTTCAGGCCAGCCTACGGGGTTAATACTGTATGATATATAGTTGGAATGATGGCTAAACGGCTAAGCGGCTAGCACAAACCTATCCGGGTGTGTTTTCAAATGCCTTATGATGTTTGATGTGGTCGATCCAGTGTCTTTAATTTGTTTCCCACACTCTTTGCACGTTGCCACTCTTCTGTTATATGCTAGGATTTTGAATTCCCTGTAACCAAAGGCTACCACGTACGGCGCTCCCGCCGAAGCCATGCTACAGTGTCGTGTTTACACTTGGCGCCGCTCACTGACATCACGCACGCGCTGAAGTCGGATGATGTGATTCGTCCGTGTCCGTGGGGCGTGTCCCAAATCAACGAAATAAAGTACACATACACAAAGGAATTATTTTCCTGTAACTTCCGCACACCGTGCCTGGATGGTAACGGAAAGAAACTTGGTGTTCATGTGTTATTTTGGACCGAGTCGAGTCGCGAGTCATTATAGACGAGTTACAAGTCAAGTCTGAAGTCTATTTATATGCAACTCAAGTGCGACTCGAACTCGACTCGCTAACTCGAGTGCCCATCTCTGCATTGAATCATATATAGGCATAAATAGTTACGTAATCATATCTACTAAAACGACTATCACAGGCTGTTATGTTTGCCATTACTATTAAGCATCTGTAAAGCGTCTTTACCTGGTTTATGAAGTAACGTAATAAGTAAATAATAAGTTTGAAATTGCATAAAATCGATTATAAATTAAAGCATGTAGAAACGAACTGCAAAATATAACAATGGCGAAACAAATCATAGCAGTAAACTCTGCAGCTAATACAAAGCATCCTGTACCCGGTACCATAACTGAAAAACGATGGACTGTAATGAAAAAAGGCTTCTGCTATTATGTTACTGTTTATAGTTTTAATCCATGATTCATAACATAACGTATTTCAAAATAAGTCAGTTTTGAATATGAAATGCTTTAGGATTAAATAGAGACTCTTGGAAGCAGCAAACCCAAAAAGAAATGATTCACACATGAGGTTTGTTTGTGTGCGTTAACGCTGTAGAACCCAGAGGTCAATGATTGTTCAAGGTCCACTGCTGTCTGAACAGAGTTCTAGGTCTCTCTCTATTCAACCACAGTGTAATGAGCCCAGAGCCAATAGGGTGAATACAGTGTCTCTCTGATGCAGTTTTTCTGTTTCCCATGCCAGTGTGCCCGCACAAGCCATAGTTCACTGGACTCTTTATAAAGGCCGTACAAAGATGCAACACACACACACACACACACACACACACACACACACACACACACACACACACACACACACACATGTTTGTTTTGATAGGAGTTTAGAGTGTGGGGTCATACAATGTACACAATATTAAGTACAAGTTATTTATCTTTTGGCATTGGGAACAAAAGCAGAAAATAATCAGTTGCATTATACTCCAGTGAAATCTTCAGATACTGCTCCAGAATCCTATTAATTGGTTGGGTTTTTCAATTGGATTCTGACAATCCAAGTAATCCCAATCATTCTCTATCAGGTTTTGCACTATATCTGCTAAGAATGTAGTAAGAACTCCAGTTTTGGAAACTTCGATATATACACAGAGGAATTCCTCTGACTTTCCCCATTCTGTATGATTATGTTTTTCTGTGCATGTCCCTCTGTGAGCCCTCCCCAAACATGCCCACCCCAGTCTGTGAATTCTAGCCCCCTCTGCTCGGGGTGAAAATAGCCTCCTGAGTACAGGGCTAAAAGGGGAGCAGCAGCACCTGGCCTGTTTCAGACAGATGGCCAACACCCTGTTTAATTACAGCCACAAACTAACACAATGCATGCCGCAGAGGTTACAACACTAAGGGAACTACTTCTAATGGTCATATCACAATCTGCATCACGCGTCATATAGACCCCATACACATTCACGTAAACAGTCAAGCTTGTGTGTACATTGCATTAATTCATCCATTAATTCATTCATTTATCTTTAAGCTGCTTATCCTTCTTGATTGCAGCAGGTGCTGGAGCCTATCTCAGTGCTCATTGGGCGCAAGGCAGGAAACTGTTGTTTAGTTGTTTTTGGACCATTTCTAGAGGCTAGATCTTCACAGCATCAGCTGTTCATAATCTCAATCAGTCACAGCGGGCAATAATTAAATTATCATCTAAACTTCTTTCTAAATAACTGTCGCTTTCCATTCAGTACAGCCCTATGTGGCTTTTATAGAGTAATGTAGAAATAATAAGTAAGATACATTTTTAGAGGAAGTATCTTTAGTAGTAATAAGTAATAAGTCACTTGTACTGGACAGTTACTACTCCACTACTGAGTATCAGCTGGAACCGTAGAAAAACTTGGAATTACACAGTGGCCAAAAGTGTTACGTCAAAGTCCTCTAGTTTAAGATTTCTTAAAGTATTCCCTGATTTTCCTTGATCCATCTTTACACACTGGCTTTCTCTTAGGATGTGTAATGAAACACCACCTGGGATAACACATTTGTTAAAATGATACTGTATGAAAGCTACAGTGGGGTCCAAAAGTCTGACTGAAAACTGAAAGATTGTTAGAACTGCAATTTTAGAATCTTAAAAAAATCAAAGAATCAAAGACAAGTTATAAAAAATGAAGCCTTCCAGATTCTGCTTTATTTCTGTGTCAGTATTCTAACTAAATGTCATGCCTGCTGGTTCTCCTTCCACCTCTGATCTCCTGGACTCCATTTCCCATGATCCACCACCCGATGTCACATGCTCACCCTTACCCAATAACACCCCATTGCCTCGCACTAGATCTCCAGAATACTGATTGGACCACCTGTAGTTAATTTATCAGTTTGCTTAAATACCTCCCTCTCGCACTGGCTCATTGCGAAGTATTGCCTTTCCTTTTGCATACTGAGCGGTTTCTCTTTGTCTGACTTTGTTACTCTGGGTTTGACTCTGTTTTGATTCTCTGGTTTACGCTCCTTGTTTATTCCCCTTGATACCTCTGCTTGGTCTGATTGTCTGTTTGGTTTGACCCTTGCCTGTCTATTGATTACGATTCAGTTTTGCCCTTGATTGTATTTCTTGTTTATGGTGTTGTTGTGTCACATTACAACGTCTTTTAATAAACTGTGCCTTGCTTTTAGTTCAGCGCATGTCACAATCTGTTTGTCCAACGTCACACTAAAGCAAATTATGAAATTGACCATGTTGACGCCATTGTGCAAAAAGTACGTCTTATTCTTTCTGCTGGCACACATATTCATATGACTCTCAGGTGGATTTGATCTACTAATCAGAGGTTTCTGCCCAAACTTATAGAGTTTGTGCCAACCTGAGCTTACCCTGTCATTTATATATTAATACATGTGTAATTTCACCTGTGGTGTCAGAAACACTTGGACCCACTTTAAGTTAAAGAAATGAAGTGTTGAACACAGTTCTGCCATCAGCGCCTTTACAAATGTGCTGAAAGATGCACAGAGATATCCTAGAAGTACTTAATACAGAAAGACTGTATTATTTAAGGAGACAGCAGGTGTGGTGCAGAGGAGAGGCTGCATGAGCCATGCTAAACAGACATCAAGTTCATGTCCACTGGGCTTAATGTCACATGTGTTGGAGGGTGCAACCCAAAAAATATTTGCTCTGTGGCTCCAGGTCAAATCTATTTGATGACCTCTTGCCATGTTGCTGAATATCTGGCTCTATATTTACTATTGTTTTTATTTATTCATTAATTATATTATGTTTTTTTGGCATGTGGACGATCACATGAACAGTCTTCTACTGTTCATGTAGTTCATTAACAGTAGGCTATGGCTTATTAACATTATTTCATGCCCTGTCCAGAGATTTTCAGTGTATAGTGTGTTGACCTAATAACTATATCATATCTTCAGCTGGTTACAGAGAAATCTGCAGTGGTCATTTGTGGATTTGTTTTTCAATTGTGAAGCATGAGCAGAGGTTAATATTCTCCGCTCTCTTAAAGACATACTGCACATGTGGGGGTGACAGGTCTTGCACAGTTGTTATTTTCTGCATTTTTACTTTTTAAATTTAACTTTCTTTTGTTTTCCTCATAATGGATGATCACATATGTAATATCCTTAAAAATGACTGTTTTATCTTCAATTTTGCAACTAAATCTGTGTTTTGTCACCTCCATACACACTTGGGGACGTCGGGAGGGGTACTTGTGGAATTTGTTGAAACACACACACAAACATGCACATGCTCTCAATCAAAGTCAGTGTTCTCACAAACATATGACTACTGTTCCTGACCTGGAACATGTTTCTGCACCAATCAAACCCCTCACACACCCCACACACACACCCTCACACACCTCAACAGTGCTCTGTGTTTACTAATGTGGCCAATTATGTGCTCCTGTTGCACAGCCATTCCATCAGAGCATACAGACAGCTGCCCTACACACACACACACACACACACACACACACACACACACACACACACACACACACACACACACGCACACACGCACACAACACACACACACACACACACACAATTCTGATTATGGCTGATGGAGTGCAGTTGTGTCTTAATTTGATACATTATTGTACACAGTAAAAATAAGAAGTGGGTGACTTTCATTTAGATAGTCCACGTCCCTCTCCTCTATAGTACAGTGGATTGTTTCTCCTTACACAGCCTCTGTTTCCAACGCCTCACTGAGTATGACTGTCCTGTCAAAATGTACTGTGGTGTTGCTACACCATGTTGTAAGTAGTTCAGTTTTTTTAAGAAAGATTTTTTTAAAGAATGTTGGGCTGTATATGTGCACCTCAATATATGAATAGTAAATAAAAAAAAAGATTTAACATGAGTAAAATAAGAACTTAATACCGAAAAAACCCAACAAATGAATAGTAAAAAAAGTTAAATATGCTGGTCCAGAGCTAGTAATTATTAAAGTCACCTCCAGAGGCTCAAATAAGTCCTGCTCCATGTTTTCTGCTTCATCTTAAACCACATTCAGCCATACTAAATAGTATGTAAATATAAATACCACCATAAGAAGTTCATTCATTAGATTCGTATGTATAGTAGAGTGCACAGTGTAAGTCTCAAAAACACTAATCAATATTATGCCAATATAATGCTTTACTGGTGACAGTGGCACAGTGGGTAGCGCTGTCACCTCACAGCAAGAAAGGCCTGGTTGGGTGTCCAGGATCCTTTCTGTGTGGAGCTTACATGTTCTCCGTGTGGGTGTCTTTTGGGTGCCCAGGTTTTCTCCCACAAACCAAAGACATGCAGCCAGGTGAATTGGAGATGCTTAATTGTGTGAATGTGTATGTCTGTCTGAATCTGCCCTATGGTGGACATGGCAGCCCATACAGGGTGTATCCTAACCTTCGCCCTCTGAGCGCTGGGATAGACTCCAGCGCCCCCTGCGAACCAGTAGGATTAAGCAGTTTAGACGATGAGTGAAAAATTTGTATTGTCTATTTTACTATGATGACAGTAATAGATATGTATGTGCTCAGAAAATGTTTTTCAGCACATTCACAATAGTCAGATTCATCCACTCAGGGGCAGGGTCCGAAATACAAACAAACATAACAGCATATCCTGCACATAGCAGAGAATCAGTTCTTTTACAGTGTGTCAGTAAAAAAGAACAAGGAGGGCTAATTAATTTCAAGCACAGCAACTGTACATGAATGTTGTCTGTATTATGAAAGAAAGAAAGAAAGAAAGAAAGAAAGAAAGAAATTTCCCCCACACACACTGTTCCTACTTTGGGAATATTGTTTGTTGTACCACATCCTTCCTTATCCTCAATTACATCTCACCCACCCACACACACACACACACACACACACACACACACACACACCAATCCACATCCACACCTACACACACACCCACACCCCCACACACGCACACATGTATTTGGCTTCTTGGTTTCTCTCTTACACCCTGATCATCATATTTCATATACTCATAGCCCAAACGTGCCTGACTTGTCCTCCATCCTTCGTTCGTCTCTGCATCCTTACTGCTTTTACCATTGCCATGGCAACCTCCACACCTCCCCAAGGAAACCAAACCACACAAACAAAAACAAGTGAAGACAGGCCACTCCAAATAGAACCAGAGCAGCCCTAAAAAAGCATTGATTACATAAATAAACCCAAAACTAAATAATCAGCCCTTCAGCGGGACACATACAGGCAGTAACTTCAGCTTTAAATAAGCCATTCATCACTGCAGAATGAGGCACAGGAGGCACAGTAATGACAGGTCAGCACTATTTCAGACGAATCAATGAGGAATGTTCTGGTAAAGAACATGGACGTTCGTAGCATCCTAGGAAGACGTGGGCGACTGTTTATGTGTTTGTGTTGCCTAGCATGGACAGTTATTCTCATTTTGACCCAAAGCTGAACTTTTAACTTATCTTCTGTACTGTGGGTGTGTGTGTGTTTAAGAGTTTGTGTGTCTGTGTGTGTGTGTGTGTGTGTGTGTGTGTAAGGGTGTGTGTGTAAGGGTGTATGTGTGTGAAAGACCAAAATGTTCTGATTTGGTAATAAAACTGGACAAATTGATGGTTAACCTACAATATCAGCAACAATAAAACGCTCCGGACTGTTTAATGTGTTTCATTGTTTACCACTGCAAAAGTATAAACATTTCTTTCTGGCTGCTGATGTAAAGGTTGGGGTAAGTTTAGTGCAAGCTTAGAGAACTGACATTTCATATACTGACATTTTATAGCTATCTATCACCACTGTCGGACCAAAAGCCCATATCTTATTTCATCCTATTATTTTTACTTCACTAGAAATCACCAGCTTCTATTTACATAGTGTGAAATGATGAAAGGACCAAAAGGAGTGATCCAAAACTGCTGGAAACAAAAGCTTTTTTACATCAACATTACATTAAAAGTTTTTTCTTCCATCTGCTTTAAATTGGCCACTTTAGAGGCAGGAGTGCCTGTTCCGACAGCAATGATGTAAAGTATATCTAATGCATATGGTATAAATCTATGAGCCCTTCTCCTGACACAGTATACAAACAAACTTGTGTGTGTTTGTGTGTATGTTCTTTGCGTATATCTTGTGTGTGTGTATGTGTGCGTGTGTGTGTGTGTGTGTGTGTGTGTGTGTCTGTGTGTGTGTGTGTGAAAGAGAGAGAGAGAGAGTTATTCTCCTTTTTGGCTCTACACTCTACATGTGTGAGTGTTTGTCCTCTGTCTGACTCTCCTCAGTGTGTTTATCATGTGTGCAGATGCATTAATGTGTTTGTAAACTAAAACCTCAGGAAAAAACAATAAAACTAAATGTATAGCAGTGACAGAGACCTAAACACAGCAATCTGCCTCCCATGCAGGCACACGCATATACACACACACATATGTACATACACAACTTCATATGCAAAATATGTGTCTTATGTATTATATAAAGTTATATATGTAAAAGCTTGGCTGCAACTTTACTGTCAAGGTCATTGTACAGTTAATGTACTTTTGCTTGCAAAGAAAAAAAAAGACATCTGCAAAAGACCCTTTCACTGGTAATGTTTCACTCATCAAGGCATATAATACTGTATAAGCACATAATATAATATATATAATAACAACAATTATTAATACGGTAAGTGTTTATCTAAACTCTCCCCTCACAGCAAGCCAGACCTGGGTTTGATTCCCTGGCTGGTTAACCAGCGTTCTTTCTGTGTGGAGTCTGCATGTTCCCCCTGTGTCTGCATGGGTCTCCTTTCACAGTTGTGCAGTCAGGCGATGTTAAACTGCTCCCCAGGTGTGAGTGTGTGTTTGTGTGACTGTATATGTTTGTGGGTCTGCCCTGTGATGGACTGGCGACCTGTCTAGGATGTTTCCTGCCTTCTACCCAATGAGTGCTGAGATATGATCCAGCATCCCCACAACCCTGGGTGATAAGCGGCTTATATGATGAACGAATGAATAAATGATTTTAATCTTTATGTATATGAAAATACCTATATGTAATAAGAACCTATACCTAATCTACAGAGCTGAAAAGAAAGGGTTTACTCCTTCAGTATTAAGCATTGAAACCGATAGACTCTGTTTAAAAAAACACTTTAAAGTTTACGTTTTGTTGTCCTGACAATGTAAGATGGTTCTGTTTTGCTTTGGTTTCCTACTAAGCCAGGACATGGGAAGAATGTGCTGGAATTGTGCAAAAACAAATGCACACTTCAAATTCCTAAGGTGAGATGAGAGTTCAATTGCAGATAAAGATGAGTTTTAGTATTTTGGCAGATCTGAGCCCAATGTTTACCTTTACTGAGCTCTCCACTAAAACTCCAAACCCGATTTTTCCACAAATGTTTAAAATGTCTGCATAATTAAATCATTATCATGTACACAAAGTCATTCAGAGTGGCTTGACATGAAATGCTGTGTTTTAGAAGTCAGAACTGTTGACAGTGGTGTTGACAGGAACCAGACGTTTGAAGAGTCGACTGTCTCCAAGAGCTACCTCACAGAAAGTTCTTTCGCAAACTGCTAACATATACATTACACCATGCCTCAGATATTACACTCAATGTCCCAGAAGGAAGTGTCGGATTGCAATGCTATTCAGAAGAAAGATAAAGGTTACCTGGAACAATAAATGATGGTAAATGCTGACTGATAAGGGGAATATTTATTGGGCTACACATACAAAAGTAGTGTCCAGATGTCTCGGGCATGGAGGGGTGTAAAGGTTCTTAAAGGTGTCCTGAGATAATCCATTCCATGCAGTTTAAATATTCTCACACAGTTCCTGTAGATTTTGTAGTAGTGGTGGAGATGGAGTGACCCCAGCCCTTATGGACATGTGACGTGTGACAACAAACCATTCATCTTGGAGCTAACCATGGTGCCTTCACACACTGATTCGTTAGTCGTCTCCACCAAGACAAAAGCAGGACTCGTCACTGAAGATGACCCGCTGCCACTCCATGACAGTCTGGCACGATAAGAATGCAGTCTTTGATGATGTTGATGTGGTGTTAAGAGAAGTTGTCATAATGGTCTGCATGCATGTAATCCTGCAGCCATCTGCCAGTGGTGCAGGCACTATGAGGATGACGTCCTTGCTTACGTCACATGTGCGGCCAAGCATGAAATTTAAATCATTAGTGTGCTTCATGATGTTAAACTTACAGACCAAATTTCATTCCTATCAGTTGATTCCTGTTGGGTGCAACTTTTTGTCGTCTCTTCTTTTGATGATCAGTGTATTTTAGGTTTTAGGATGAATTAAAAAGCCATATTTGTGTTCTAGCCATCATGACCTGTGTTTTCTTTGAGCACCACTATAAAGAAATCAGTCAGTAAGTTTTTCTAGACAAGAGCAGTTCACATCAAACCCCTCTGCATGGCATTGCTTACATCCCAAAGACTGAATTATGACAAAACACTGGCAGCAAAAGCTTCCTTTGTCTTTCCATCTGATCTCATTGTTGTCTAGAAGAAACTCCAGTGATACAAAGGAGATCTTTGATTTGTCTTTCCTATGGGCTCTCTGTCTCTCTTAGTAAGATGCTTAGCAGCCATATGGGACACATGAGGTCTTTTCCCCACACACAAAGATCCACATGTCGCCACACTCTTCATTTTAACAGCACCCACCCAAAGCACAAAACACACAGTCAAACCAACCAGAGATCCACCAGCTGCTGTTAAACTATTTCATAAAGCGTCCATACACACCCACACCCACACACACACATTCTCACTCACGCTCAAATACTACACACACCCTGACATCATCCACAAGGACCTAAAGATGATTTCTGTCTGAGCTGAGAGGCTCTCGCTTGGCCTCCGTTAGACATAATTCACAATTGTGCGCTTCCTAGAGTGTTCCTTCATGTTCATCTCTTACACAAGTGTTTACATCATGAACATCGTCAGACTGTGTCTATATATAAGGTTTAAACAGTCCCCACTCAGGCATTACTGTTCCCCAGCATTATTCTCTCACGCTGTTAACAACTTGACCCGGATGTGTGAGTTCGCTTGGCGCTGAGTCCAAATCTTATACTTGTGTGATCATAATTACAGCCTGACGCTCCAACATGTCCCTCAGAAACTTCTGACCACGTCTCTTGGCTAGAATGGCCCACATTCCCAAGAATCAGAGCTGAACTAGAATCAGATATCTTGGTTACAGTTACACAAGCACCAATACAGTAATGAGGATGGGTTCATTACAGACAGGCCTTTCAAAACTTGGTGTCCATAGTTTGATTCTCTAGTTTGGCTGTGGAAGTGGAAGTTTATAGTTATGTATACCAATAAACAAGTCATCTAGTTAACTAATAAGTCCGCTAGTTGGTGCTGTCAGCTAGTGGGTAGCTATCAAAAGGTTTAAAGGTAGTACCTAAAAAAGTTTTTTTTTTCTGAACAGGGTAAAAATACTACATGACATGAACTACACTGTGTGCATTTATATGCTGTGTGTATTTGCATAACTGTAGAAAATCAGATCCCAGCAGTCTGTTGAAGTTTGCATACACTTGTGTAGGGAATATGGGAATCAGAATAATGGATTTAGATGCTGTGTGTATTTGCATAACTGTAGAAAATCAGTTCGGATTAAGGCATGCAGTTTGCACACTGCAAACTTTGGAAGGCTAATGTTAACCTGATCCAGTGATAATAAGATGTTTGCTGTAATCATGTAATAAATGTCATTTTAATGTTGTTTCAAGTCCTTAACAAAAATTTAATAGTTGAAATTATATATATTTCAAATAAACACATCTTTCTCTATAAATGTACATTTGAACATGTGCTGATGTTGAGAGTTAGAGCTATAAAACAGACTGTCGCTGAGGAGGCGACCAGGCTGACCCCAGCATGACACGTCCTCCTTCTGCCCTGACATTTATTGGGATTAATAGGGGGAAGTGCTTGTAGGGGTTTGTTTAACGGGCGCCATTTGAGACCGAAAGTTGGTGAAGTCAGACACTGCCATTGTAACATCATCACCATCAGAAAGTGGAGAGAGATCAACAGCACACCAAGAAAGAGCACAAAGAAGAAAGATGGACAGATAACTCCGAAAGATGAATAAAGAGGATAAAGAAGTATAACAACAAACAGGTGAATGCAGATGTTGACAGAAAGGTTAATTCACAGGAAGACAGATGTTGCAAAGGAGCATAAAACAGAGAGTGGATAAATAGAGAGAGAGAGAGAGAGAGAGAGAGAGAGATGAACAGATGTTAGAGTGAATAGAAGGAGCAATCTGTCTTGAGTGTGTGTGACTCTTTGATAAATACTGTAAAACTGTAACACGCTCACAGGGCAGAGAGACCCAGACTGCTGTTAAACACACACACACCTTTTTGTGCCAAAGTGTGTGAGCCACAGCTGTAATTGCAGCACAACGACTTCATCTGACCGTGCTCAGATACTGTGTTTTGCAGTATCTGAGCAATGTGCGGTAACTAGAGAGCTTAATCTTCAAAGGCCGTCTGTTGGCACAAAAACAAGAATTCGGCCCAGAGACAAATGCACCTAGCTGCCACATCAAACGCTGGATTAAGCTGACCTGAATCAATAATCTGTGCATGCCTCACCAGGCTTGTGTGTGTGTGTGTGTGTGCACTTGTGCACTTGTGCATGCATATACACGTGTGTGTGTGTGTGTGTGTGTGTGTGTGTGTGTGTGTGTGTGGTGTGTATTACATCCTTGCTTCATACATGGCAAGGCAAGAGCTCTTGGCTGTTATTTATGTTCCAGTCAAAATGGCCATTAAATACAAATTATTCATTAGTCAGTGTCAGAACAGAGCAGAAAACATATTTCACAGAAAATGAAACCTAAATATAATAGCACACTTTTCATTGTTTAGTGGGCCTGTATTATAGCTCCCTTTAATTTTGGGAGAAAATCAAGAATGCAGGAATTTTTTTCCACAGCTCCAACGTTCTGCTTTAGAAGCCGCTGCCGTTCCATTTTTCATGATCCAAGAATTCCCAAACACATTCAGTGATGTTGAGGTCTGGACTGGGGTGGTCAGTTCATTATTCTGAGAACAGCAGCAGTTTGTTTGTATGATGTGCATTTCAGTGACAGCTTTTTGTCAACTACATGTCTTTTCAGACCCATAGCACTGAGGTGTCTTCTCACAGTGGAAGGATGGACAGAAACACCTGTGGAAAACTTTAAGTGATGTTTAACTGGTGACAGTTGTGGTGGTCTATGAGGCTTGCATGGTTGTTACTTGGAAACTCTGTTATTTCCTTTAATGTCCTCTGTCCCTATCTAAGTGTAATATGTTCTACCTGATCCCCTCAGAAGTATCTGCTGCACATTGATTGAAGGGTGTGTCTCTGACTTCTGTTCACTGCTGTATGTAAATATGTGTATGTCAGACATCATTTTACTGCAGTGACAGCTTTTCCTGTTAGCCTGTCAGCTATACGTCCTGGAAGAGAGTGTGTCTGCGTCAGAACAAGTGGTTAACATCTCAGTGTTGTATGTATGTTTGTGTATGTAGCATAGGAGTGGTCTAAGCAAGGAGAGGAAAGTCTACCGCTTACACACACACACCCCTCATCAGCAGTAAACCCGTCAAACAGACACACGTCAGCACTGCTTCACGCAGCTCTGTGATGTGCTCAGACCTCCCTGTCATTGTGACCTTTAACCTTTTCTCTCCTCCTCCACAGACCTGCCCTGCATTCTCTTACTCCACAGTTCTCTGTCAGCCTTCAGTCCATCTCCAGAATGATTTACCGAATCTGCACGCTTATTTTTCAGACATTAATCTTCAGCAGGTACTGAAACACTGAAAATACCCACTGAAGTCAGAGCACTGACACTGCAATGATAATTCAACTGAAAATGACTTGAGTAAATATGATGTTAACTTAAAAGCTATTAAATGATATATTTGAGTTACTTTAAGACAATAGTATATTTATATTGCTGAAAACTATCTTATTTAAGCATTAATTTGTATTGCCTAGCTATTAGGGACTCACAAGACTATAGTCAGGTGCTCCAGAGCTGTTGTGTTTGTTGTTCCAATGCGCTAAAATACATGAAAGGTTATTTTGTTAAGACTTGTTAGCTAGCTAGTCACTGGTTATCTAGTTTTTTCTTTATGTACTTTATTGCTCATAATACATCTAAATTGAATATTGTATCAGAGCTCAACTCAAGTAAAAGTTAAATTATGATTATCTTTTAAAATGTACCAGCACAGGAACAAGTGATTTGGCAGTCCCATAGTATATATCTTGGGCTTAAATGTCATTTATAAGAACCAAGTTATTTGGTATACTAATAAATTATATGCTGTATTTACATTATATATTCACCATTTATAGCATACTTTTTTTACTGTCAATTTATTATTATTTTAAATTACACTTTCACTTTTTTCACATAAGGAAGTGAGACTGCATCCCTACCCCTCATGGTCACATAGTGAGTAGCTGGATAAACTGTCCAAAGCTGTGTCTGCCAGTCATGTACCAGAGCTATTTTTTTGAGTTCTGCTCAAAATGAGTTCCTGTACTGTTTTGACTGTATGTGATGAGACAAACATTCTGATAGAAGTCATTTTATTTTAATTAGATAAACCTAAATAAGGCTTAGGATCACTAAAAGCAAAAAGATTTTACTTTCAAATCTGAGCCAGTTAAATGTCCGATCCGGTAGAATTACTATGATATTAAATATGTGACTTTCCTTTTCTGTTGTTGAGTAACGAATATGAATTATTAGGTAACCCTTATGAAACTAATATGCATGTCATGTAGTAATAAAAGTGAGTAATTATAATAATTACAGCATTACCCAACAAACAGATCTCTGCAGTTTAAAGGAACAGCCCTTCTCTTTGTGTGTTTTATGCTGCTGTATCCCTACCGCGCTTACCATCACAAAAGAACGTCTTTGTCAGCATCATTTCCCTCGTCCCTCATTTGTGTGAGGCTAGACTGTGCCTGCTCCCTTCTAAGCTGGCAGTTCAGAGTCTGATCCTCTGATCCTCTGATCTTCTTGTTATGTTAAGCAACACTGCATCATCCATCGTCATCACCATCATCCTAACTCATTACTGTAATCATCATTATCATTTCCCTCCTGGGCTTTCTCATCATTCTGGATCTTTGAGAATGGCAACTTCTCCATGGTCTCCATGGTGAAGCCTGTTACAAGAATCTACAAATAACCAATTGACAACCCTCTGACCACCTCACCTCACCATCTTTGTTCTAGTGAAACGTGTGTGGAATTAATGCGATTCTTTTTCTTAAAGTGGTGAAAATGGTTTATACAATTTAATCTCATTCCATATGTAGCTGATTTGAGCCAGGATATCAGACATGTTACGAGGCTGATGTAGCTAAGAAGTAATGCAAGCTTATGTACAGTACAGTACAGCCAATGGTGCTGGTACTAACAGGATGACTCTTGGACTCATCACTGCCCTTGGGACAGTCAGGTACAGAAATAAGGCCGTCTATGCTTACGTCACATGCACAGCCGAGAGTGAAACTTGAATCATTTGCATGTCTCACAATGTCAAGCCTACCCACCAAGTTTCATTCCTGTCAGCTGATTCCTTCTGGGTGCAACTATTTGTGCAGCCTTTTCTTTTGACAATGAGTGTAAATTATATCCAGTGGTTAGCATTGTGTAAGTTACATGCCATAACATTATAAACTTGTCTCAAACCATGTTGAGCTGCTGTGTAATGTCAAATACACTTGCTTATGTGGTTTCTGACACTTAATGACACACAACTATCTATTAACTTATAAACAAATGCATGTCACAGAGCTAAAAACAGCAGGCACTGGTGCTTTTGGCCATTTTGCTACACAATAAGTGACATCACCTTCATTAATTTGTTAATCCAGTGTTCCAGGTGTCTCTCCACCTTGTAGCCTTACCTAAATAACATGCTTCTCCACTCTATGTCACACTAATCAGCACTAATCAAAGCAAGACATACACAGCACAGCATACACACTGTTCAGTTTGGTGTGATGTAGCATGCACCTTGATCAATATGATACACGTTGGGCCTAACAGGGCATGGTCTAAGGTGGTCTTCAGGAATGAGAGATATGATAAATCCTGCTGTATCCTAACAATAATAGCAACTTGTTGCCTCTATGTCTGCAGATCAGCTGTGCTCAGCCTGGAGGCTGTAAAATAGGTGGGGTTGATAACAAGGTCATGATGGCCTACAGCTGCACAAAGGTAAGACAGTAACATGATGTATGCGTCAGTGGCTGTTTGAGTTCAAGCTCGTAAATGCATACCTTGATATACAAATTAGAGACCTAGGTAGCTAATGACATCATTCCATACATATCCGATGTGAAGCCACTTGTCCGCTATATTGATAGTTGGCTGTCTATGCACGTGATGTCAACATACTTCCGGAATTGCAGATGTGCCATGTTTTCCTGCAACAATACCCAGTGAAAGGGTTGTGGCAAGACACCTCTTGTGTAAGCAGCTGTTTAAAAATTGTATTCGATTGCTTAAAAATTTACAGGAGATGACTTACTATAGCCTAATCCAGGCTCATGGTTTACCTTCTGTGTCAGCAGTTTGGTTAATATGTATAAACTCGGTTATGCCATTGTCATGTATACAGTACTGACTAATGCTGAAGACTGTACACATGGTTGTCAGTGTTAATACATATTCATATGAATAGCACTGTAATCTACTGCCACTTGATCCCGTTTCAGTTATGCAAATGTATTATTTCTACTTGGTTAACATGATAAAGGGGAAATGTGGGGTTTAATACACTGTCAATCATTCAATGGCAAGTTTGCTAACATTGCCAGATTTTCTAACTGAGTATATACATAGCACTGACCAAAGTCTGCCAAGAAGATAAAGCAAACATAAATGCACACATACACTTACTTACAAAAAACCACAACTGCTATTAAAGTGCTGTTTATGACATGACATCATCATTAAAAGCCACTGCTAACCAAACAAGAGCAGGTATGAAAACAGAGACTGCTCTCTTTTCCCAGAAACTTCAGACAAAAGGCCATTAGCACGGCTTCCAAACCCAACGTTCTTTAAATAACCATCCTCTTTGAGAAGCTTTGAGTTATGTTGCATTCAATATGACATCATACCATTTCGAATGTGTGTGTGCGTGTGTGTGTGTGTGTGTGTCTGTGTGTGTGTGTGTGTGTGTGTGTGTGTGTGTGTGTGTGTGTGTGTGTGTGTGTGTGTCTGTGCGTGTGAGTTGGAGCGAAATACATGCATGTGTATATTTATTTGAGTCAGTGACAAGAGTTTACATAGTAATGTGGAAGACATGTCTTGTGGGTTATGAGTCAGTTCAGGACACTTGAAAGTAATGTACTGAAGTTATTTTACTGTATATAGAATTCTATAAAAAAATATGCTCTTTTTGTCTATGTATGCCATGCGATGTACATTTGACAATAATCGTCTATGTAATGTAAAGTGATTAGCTTTTTTCAGGGTGACCAAACATGTACACCGTAAAAAAAACTTTTTGGCAACACTTTATTTAAAGGCTACTTACAGTGGCAGCTCATGGAGCATGCATAAGGACTGGATAACAGAGGTGGGAAAATAACACTTGAGTGCTTAAACTGCTTATTTCAATATTCGCAAGACTACAAAAGATAGTTCTGAAGTAAATGGCATTAAATAGACAGAAGGACCCTTAAACTAAAGTGATGAACATTTATTAGCCCGTTAAGAAGAACCAGGCATAGAGTCGACATATACTGTACTTCAACTGATACCCTGAAACTAAAGTGAAACTGGGACATTTACAGACGCATGTTACATAGAAGTATGTAAATAATCACTTTTGTTTGATGCCAGTTCAACACAGCTGATATTTGGTGTTCCTAACATGGTTTTAAAAGTCTTAAAAATTATCATTACATTAGAATAATGCTTCATAACTGCAGTTTCTTTATTTGGTAACACTCTACTATAGGGTACTATTCATAGTACATGAGACCTACATAGGCTTGTACTTGAAAATCTGGCATAGCCCTACATAAATGCTTATACTAATAGGTGACATTTGCTATAAAGGTACAGCTCTCAGTGCTCATCAAAGCCGGTAAAATAAGAGTAGCCTTTATCAGACACGACACATATTGGCATCAGCATTAATAAAAATTGACGTAAGGTTGTGTCAGTTGGTTGTCAGTGAACTTAAATGTATGTGTCATGTAGTCTCATGTACACAACCCTACAGCAAAGTGTTATTAAGGGAACTTATGTCAATATGAAGTCATTTTGCCATTTTGCGAATACTGACACAAGCTGTCATGAATTCCCAAATATTGCTTTTTGAATATGTTATTCATTGTGTTAGGGAACCATTATATAGTAGTCTTCAGATAAAGTGTTTCCAAATGTTTCTTTGGTTTGACAAATGCAATTCATGTGGTTGCAAGACGGTTATCTGGTTTGATTCAAGTCAAATAATTTTTAAAAGCAAAGCAAACCACAGGAAAGCACTGTTCTTCATCAGTCCAAGTCTAAAAAAAACGTTAAGCCTACTTTCAGTGTGTTCCATTTCTTTCAGCCACTGCTGCTTACCATGTTTCTGAGCAGCTTTCTTTTTGGCACCTTAACTTTCAAGTCTACTGTCTAGTTTCCTTCCTTCTTGTTTGCTTCGTTCTTCCTTTTTTTCCCAACAAGGATTCGTCCTTCCTTACACCCACCACTTCTGCTCTCTCTCTCCCTCGTTTTGTCCCTCTCTTAAATTCCACTGGCAGTTGGAAAATGCTTTATTTGCATGACAAGCACTCTTGCGGTTGGCTCAAGGAATGTTGGCAAAGGGGGAAAAAACATTCCCCCATTCACTCTTGTTTTAGGCTTGCAGCCTCATACTTCTCCCTCACTCTCTCTCTTTTCAGTCTTCCTGTCCTTCCCTACTTAACTTCGGGTATTTGCTAGCAATGCTTCCTTTTGAGGGAACTTTCCTACAGCTGCTGTCTCTGTTCTTGCATATGCACACACACAATAAACTCAAGAAGCATCCCTCTCTCGTCATCTCTCTGCTTTGAAGAAGCTATGTAAACAGAAAGATGGAACACCAGGTGTTTGTGGCTGAGAACCAGCACAACTGAAATGCTTTCCAACCACACAGAGTGCTATCAAGGCCTTCCGGATCAGGCAAATACCTCAACAGCTTGTCTTATCAGGCCAAATCAAATATTGACCACATTTACAACTTCACTGCAGCCGAGGCTAAGAGGTTAAGTGCCGTTCTTAAGGATAAGAGAGCATAAAGTGAATAGCCTAATGCTGAGTTTCTCTAGTAATCTTCAGGACATGGTTGTTTATATTAGCACATTGTAAGCCCTCTGACCATCACTGTTCTACCACAGCTGATTTATCTTATCGGGTAATTACACTCATCTCAAGGTGAGTCAACCATGTTTCAACAGAGAAAAGGCAAAAAGGTGCAGTCACAAATTATGAGCCTCAGGAATAGGCTTTGCTGGCCCACTGGCCTCTCTTAATCCAAGTCTGTTTAGTCAGGACTCATCACTGAAGATGAACTGCTGCCATTCTGAGTCACTCACATGTCTTATGATGTCAAACCTACCAACCAAGTTTCATTCCTGGCGGTTGATTCCTTCTGGGTGCAACTTTTTTCCATGATGAATTTCCCATCCATCAGCTGCAAGTTTATTTCAGGCCCCCAACACACACACATCTTACATCAATACAACTAATCCAGCTAATCAAGGATTTATTAAGAGGTTCACAGGCTTTAAAAGGAGTGGCATAGTGGGGTGGGAGCCTGACTCCACACCAAGGTAGATGAACCACTGTTGTATGGTATTCCTCCAAAGAGGTATCTTGACACCATCGTCATTAAGAGATTAAAGTAAGGGGCATTAATGCCTCCGGAGTGGCCAAGCTGGTTTAGAGTGCAAACAGACTCAGAATAGAACTGGTTCAGTTCTGATGTTCTGCTGCTGAACTCACAATACTACAAAGCTGCCATAACCTCTCCTCTTTAAGGGAGTCTGTCATTATTTTACCACATCATTTACAGTAACTCTCCAGGCGCAACCCAAAACCAGCAAGAGGACAATCATGCTCTAGTGGACACAAGAATTCCTTCCCGCTGTTCAGTTACACAGAGACCACTGTGATCCAGACTCTCAAATATCATCTGAAAATGACCATGCCCGCTCAACCGCACTACAATTACACCAACTGTAAATTATCAATCCATGTATATAGCAGACTGCTTCAGTGGTCAAACCAGCTTTAAAGCTGTTGTACAGAACTACACATACATGGCGCATAAATTCTTACTGCAGATTATTAATATAAGCTAATTATTGTGGTGTTAATGGAGTCATATTTTACGGTGCTTGCCAACCATAGCCTGTTAACGAACTGCACTGGTAGAAGGACTGTCCATTGTGATTACTACTAATGATAAACGTCTTGTCAAACTTGACATTTTTTCATCCTCTGGAGTGACAAACCTTGGCACTACTATAAGGAATTTATGAAACTGATCCCTGTCAGTGCTAAAGCCATCCATAGCAAGGACTCCAGAAGAGCACAATTAGCCTCGGTTTCTTTCTATCACTAGCCAAAGCGTGCTTCTGTTAGCTGATGCAGCAAAATTGATTAGTGTCCTCCTCCAAGCGTGCTGAGTCAGTGTGGCAGTATGTAAAGATATAGTACATGGTTCATGGTAAGAAAAAGCTGGGGTTAAATTAGTTAAATTAAAAAAGCAATAATGACTGCTATATGCTTGCCTATTCGTCTGGTTCATGTGAGGTTGCTGTACAACCGCAATTCTATACTGATTTAAAAAAAGTTATTTTTTATTCATATTTAATCCTCTGCTACACAAAAAGTTCATGTGACTAAAACAGATGAACTTACTGCTTTACAGAACAAGGACAGAACATGACCAGTGGTTACTTCACAGTGTACTCCTTGTCCAGTCAAGTACAATGCCTGGAATTGCCGTCACTAACCAATTGTCATGAGCTAATCCCTCCTGCAAACAATTTATGACCTCTAAATGCCCACAAAAGCAAATACAGCAATGTCACACCCACATTTGAACACAAATACCAGTAGTTAACTAAGATCATCTGACGAACTTCAGCATCAGAGTGCATGATGTACAGCCATGCTGGTTTGCATTACTGTGAAAGGCCTTAACAGGAACAGCAGTGCCTTTCTCTCTCTGGACCGTGTATATGCGTGTGTGTGTGTGTGTGTTTTGGTGGGGGGGGAATGTTGGCACAGCCCCTGAGCTTGTTACTGTGAGCAACTGCGAGGAGCATTTTTAGAAGCAAGAGGGGGATCTCCTGCTAAGACCTGGCAACTCTATCAAAGAGTTTGCCCAGGGGGAAATGAGCGATAAAATGGGGAGGAACCATTAAGAGGAAAGTCATGAAGCACATATCATACACACGCACACACACACACATACATGCACACAGGAAATTCACAGGGTTCTTCAAAGGAAAGCGCATAACTTCCTCTGCACTTTGTTTCCAATTACTTTTAGAATAATGGGAAACTTTTCCTCCTGCTGTGCGTGTGCCCTTATGTGTCAGAAGGCGTTGCTTGTGTGTGTGTGTGTAACTGTTCACTGCAAACTGTAATTTCTGAACACTAAACCCACTCTGACACCAAACAACAGATATTCACAGACCCTATCTGGCCCATCCATTTGGATCTCTGCCAGTAAGGTTTTTCTCCTCTTGCTGACAGTTGGTGAAAGCTATTAAACATATAAATGACGCCAGCTCAACATTTATGGCTCACTACTCCAGATAAGGCTGCGGCAGATTATGCGTATAGCACTGAATTACCTGCCTGAGATTCCACCTTTACCTGCAATTTGTTTACTGCTGATTCCCCCCTTCAGGTAAGGACTCTCTCTATGTCTCTAGGTCGGTGGTCCCAGAAATCTGACTTACTTCTAATGTGACGGGGGAATTCTTACCCCCTAAGGGGAACTGAGGGGGTGGAGATAAAAGTGGAATCCAGCTTTCATAAGGAAGTACATTTATAGCTGTATTTCAGTAAGCTCTGCTTAAATTGAGCAGGTAGAAATGCAACACTGCAGACAAACAAAGTTGGGTTAACTCAAAAACGCTACTAAATTTTTTTTTGTACGTTTTGTACTGCTGGGTGTGCTTCTGTCTGTGGGGTACTGATTTTTAATCCTGCTACTGCTAGAATTATTCCTGATTCTGCCCGCCCCATACCATATACCTCCAAAATGTGTTCCGCTCCCACCAGCAACATAGACATATTGCCCTGCTCCTGCCCACAGCCCTGTACGAGGGTAAATGAGATTTAATAATTCAAATACTCTATTCATAAATACATGAAACAATCACAACTGAAAATGGCTGCCATATGTCAGCTTTCCCTTTAGTCAGCTTAATTGTGGTGTATCAGCCTTTCTTTAGACCATAGTCCCCACAGTTGTGGAAGACTGACTGTCTAAAAGGTTCCACCATTTCTGTAACACAATAATGCAGTTCATGTGTTGGCAGCTCCTCAAAATATATTTATTACGATATTTTCTTATTGATTTTTTAGCTTTTTGTTTGTTTGTATGCTAATCATTGCAAAGGCATTATATATATATGTATATGTCATATACGTATATACGTCAGCTTTGCCAAAGACTGCAACAGTGCCGTGCCAGACTGTCATGGAGTGACTCAGAATGGCAGCAGGTCATCTTCAATGATGAGTCCCGCTTTTGTCTTGGTGGAGACAACCAACAAATCCATGTGTGAAGGCACCGTTGTCAGCACCAATATGAACAGTTTGTTGTCAAGCATCACATGTCCAAAAGGCCTGGTGTCACTCCACCGCCACCCTTAACTCAAAATCTATAGGAACTGTATGAGAATATTCAAGCTGCATGAGATGGATTATTACAAGACGTCATTAAGAACCTGTACAATTCTATGTTGAGACCTCTGGCAACATGGCAGCCCGACGCCATACTGAGAGACGCTACTTATGTATGGGTAGCTCAATGAATAATGCCCATATCAGTTTAGCATCATTTATAGTGCCTGTAACCCTAATGTCACGCCTCTGAGTCTCCCTCACACCACCAGTCTCCTGGACAGAATGCTCTGTCTGATGATGTCACACCCACATGTCCCCAGTCACCTAATCACACTCCATTCTGCCGCTCATTCCCCTCACTGCATTTAAACCCCTCACCACCACTCAGTCAGTTTTGCCAAACCCCTGTTTCTCTCTTGGCTTTTGCTCATATCTCTGGTTCTGACCTTTGTCTGTGAATCACTCGCTCTTCCCCTTTAAATTGTTTGCCTGATTGTTTTGCTTTTCTGGTGTTTTGACTGTTCTTTTGTTCATCTCTATGACTCTCTTGGATTTGCCCCTTTGGATTTGTTCGCTGGTCTGTCTGGCTTCCTAGTTTTCGACCTCTGTCTGTCTCTCTGTCTATGACCCTTCATTACCCCTTTTATAATGATTTTTTTTATTTTGCTGTTGTGCTTGACTATCGATTTGTCAGATTAAGCTCTATTGGCTTTTAGCTCTGTGCCCGTCAAGCCCAGTTCTTTGTCCCAGGTAAATCATTCTCTATGCATTTATTTGCATTCACTTTTCAGTTGAATAATTAGTTCTCAGTGCCCTTCACAATGGCATTTCATGTCCACGTGTGTGTGTGTGTGTGTGTGTGTGTGTTTATGTACGTGTTGCCGAGGTGCCTGGGTCAGTTTCCAGCCTAGTGGATGAGATGAATGGGTTTGGTGTATAACGGTAATAAATTACCACAGTGATTATGTTCCATTAAAGGGGAATTCTCTTATGACTGTATAACTCAACTGCACTGCCTGAGGGACCACAATGCTGAGGAACAGATGTGAGATACAGTAGATGTAATGCACGCACACACAATAAAAGGCAGATACTTGCAAGAGTTTTCTTACAGGAGTCGCAACGGTTATACCAGTACAACATTTCTCATACTGACTGAACATCCAGGCTGAGATGTTCACAAGTGGATTAATGTGAATCTTGAGACTCTCAGGTGTAAATCAAGCCTTGGCTCTGTGGGCTCCAAGTGTGAATTGAGTCTTGGATCTTATTGTCCAAAATAGCTGCAGACATTGCAATGTACAAAAATAAAGCCCAGCAAAAACCATGACCCGATCAAGGGTTTCAATAGTGAGCCTTTCTTTGCAGGAAAAGCCATAACTCCGAGGGACAGAACTATAGTGCTATGTTGAAGGAAAAGAGGCCATGAAACAGTGAGCTACTCAGTTTAAAAAATGCATAGACCAACATAGCACCAGCAAAACCAGCATATGTTGTGCTATGGGGTCTGCCATGATGACCAACCAGCATGACCAATTAAACCAGAACCTACCCATCACTAGATAGGCATAAACAATCATAAACCAGCTTAGTCTGGACAAGCTGTTCTGTGTTTTTCCAGTACAGTCCAGCGGTTTTAGTAAGTTTTAAAGGAATATCAACCACCAATTTAAGCTTTAATCGCTATGAACTAGCTAGCACACCTTCTATCCACTAATACAGAAAACCTATATGGGCATCTATTTGTTTAGATGCGAGAAAGATTTCAAATACATTGTTTTATTTCATTTAATATTACAAATACTACAAGACATTAAGCAAAAAATACAGTTTTGGGCATTTTCATACTTTTTTAAATGCATGTTATGAAAACATATACAGTAATTTGCTTTTCATGTGAGCAGACTGCTTGCTAGCCAACATTGGTTTCATGTTTTTCTCTTAAACACCTCTTGTTTGTTTTGAACCAGTACAGTACTGACTGCGCTAGTGTTTACACTGACATGTAAAGAAAAAAAGGCAGGCCTATTAAGGAAATTGTTAATTTATTAGTCACATTAAAGTAGCAGGGTGTCAGAATTAGAGGGGATCCATTCGCAGAAATGAATATAGCAATGACAAATCATTGTGTTTTCTTCAGCTTCACATCTATATAGGAATGGGTCATCTTCCAATGGAGGCAGTAGCCCAGAACAGGCAAACCATTACGTGCCACTATATGATCAGTATAAAGATGCAGAAAGGAGGAAGAGTCCATGCTGAAACGCACCATCATAACGGTAGCTATGTGCATGAAACTCCAGGCGGGATATTTTCATGTTAAATCTTAATAATCTTAAAGACTGAAATCGGCTTCTACTCGTTAAAATTTTCCCATTCCGCCTTTAATTGTACAGCAGTTGATGATGACACAGGCACAACCACAGCACCATTACAGAGAAACTTCAAAGATCTAAGAAGAAGCTGCCGAATGTCATTTTCATAAAATGGTACGCATAAGAAGAACATACTGGATGTTTTGATCATAATTAATTATTGCTAAACTACTATGAGCATGACTATAGTATCATTAGATGGATAGAATAAATTGCTAGAACACTGATGATGCTCATTTTGTGTTGTGAAAGTCTGAGAGACCAAATTGAGATGAATGGATGATTACACGTATTATTTAGTACAAAGAAACACACAAAAGAAGACAAATGAAGCTGAATCCTAGCTGTCAAGTAAGGGAAAACAAGAAAAAACAAAACAGCAGAAAACCTGATGGCCACCATAGTTTCCAGGGCAGGGAAGGGAAGGCTGGGTAGGGGCTCAGCAGGTTTTAATATGCAGTCTTACTGCTAGAGGCTCACACACCGCTCCTTTAAGGTTGATGGTTATAATTTTAATCAGTTCTGTTTGTCTCTTTTTCTCCAAGTCATTAGTCTGGAGTCTGAAGTGAGTCATGAGTTAGGGGTGAGTCTGAGGGAGTCACAAGCCGAACAACAGGCAACTAGTCCACACACACACACACACACACACACACACACACACTTACACACTGACACACTCACTCATATGCAGAGAGGCAGAGTAAATCATTTTAAACTCCTGAGAATCAGCTCCTGACATCCAAGATGTATTAGTGACACATGCTCCCATACGCAGGCTGAAACCTCCCCAAGATCCACTGTGCATACCACACGAGCATTAATCTATAGCGGCACCTCCATAATCCCACAAATCCATAATACAATTTAGCTCTCTGCCCCATGCTGAGCCAAAAGCTTACATAACCCAACGTCTCTCCACACCTGCAAATGACTGGGCCCTGTGCATTAAGCAGCGCTACAAGGTCACCCGTCGTGATATTCTTCTTCTGTATGTGCCCATATAAGCAAGAGCTTAACCTAACAGTGTTTCATTTCAAAGAACAAGTAGTGCTACATGTTATTAGGAGGTCTCTCTCTCTCTCTCTCTCTCTCACACACACACACACCTAATGTTACATCCATGGCTCAGGCTTTTTAGGTATGCTGCAGGCTGCCCGTGAAAAGATCTCTGATCTCTAAGTAATATAAAACCTTTAAAGCTCTTAAAGCAGGTTCCTTTTCATGGAAGCAGAAAAAAGAAAAAGGTAATTGAGCGAACTTTCTCATAGTTCGTAATGACCCAACAAGTCTTTGGTGGCTATTTTGGCTTCACTTGTGAGCAAAAGTCCTGCAAGACGCCGGCTAATCTTTATCAAGTGTGCCAATATTTCTGGAGCTTTGAAGCACATCCCCACACTAATCCCAGTGTCTGTTATATTGTGACTGTCTAGGGCAAGACTATGTAGACTACCTAGATTAGATTAAATTTCATTCTACCAAATAAAAATATCTGCATAATTTAATCATTTAAAGTCAGAAGAAAATCATTTGGCTGAGTTTCACGATGAATGCACCACTTGAGAGAAACATACCCAGTAAGAACTGTTCACAGCAGTGGGAACCAGATGTCCAAAGAGTTTAATGCTGCAGTCAGAAAACTACAAACACAACAGTTATGAATATGTTGGCTGTTTTATGATACATTTTTCAAATAATTGAAAATTGCTTTTAATTGAAAATGTTATGTTTAAAGATCCTTGCTTGGTAAAGAGCTACATGCAGGGCATTCTAAGGCAAACATTAGGGTAAATTTGTCACTACTTTATCATTATCTGCAACACATTATGACTCTATAATTGCTTAGGGACCTCAAGTAAAAATGAGGTGTATTTTAATGTAATATAAATGTACTTTAATACATACAAGTATACTAAATAGACATGTCCTATGTAAGTATGTATAAATATATCTGAATGTACTAGAAATGTACTTTAATATGTATTTAAGGAAATAAAATAATATGTATTTAACTAAATGAATAAAAGAGGTGTCTCAAAAGAGTACAGTTAAGTAACTGTAAAAAAAAACAGACTCAGGCCTCAACTATGTTACGCTTCAGTACAAGAACACAGTCCATCTTTCATCAGTGGTTGAAGTTTGCAGAAATAAAAAAAAACGTAGTTGTAATAACAATGCATTACTTTGGGCGTTTGTAGACACTTTCACTGTTTTGGTTCATTCTGTTTCTTTAACAGGCTTAACCTCATCAGAAGGTCAGTTTCTCTCATATTTTCAGTCTAAGGTCAAACTGATTAACAAAGGAATTTTCTTCATAGCCTTTGCTATCTTTACCAAGGTTGTTGAAGGTCACGGTAGTGCTGAAACATTCTCCATATGATCTCTCGAGCTTTCAATCCACATTTTGTCATCAGATCCATAAAAAAAGAGTTTATATTGGTTCTATCCAAATAAAAACATTTCCAAAATGGCAACTTTACAGCAGAGGGCCTAAATGAATTTTAATGGAAGTCAATGGGACCAGACTTTTGAGCTGCTTCTATTGGTCCATTTATCATTTTCACACAATGTAAATGGCAGCTGCTGTATTCATATGCAGAGAACTAAAAATCAACAAAAATTGAGATCAGGTTTTTCTTTGTGCAGCGATGATATATTATTATCATCATTGCTGAGTAATTTGAGCTTGAGGGATCAGATATAAGTGGCAGGAATATTTTGACTACTGCACCAACTGAGATTTTCCAATAACAACAATGAACTCACCAGAACATTCAGCATGTGAAGGCTTTTGTAACACAGCATGGAAACAGTGAAATAGATTATACCTTATATTTAACTAACTTATACACCCAAGGCTTTTCCTCATGTTGAAAATCCTGTTTAGCCTGGGTTTAATTTCTGGAGGGCCATAAGCCTGTAATTAGATATCCACTCTATGTTCAGTCACTATGTTGTTCTCTGAGCTACATATAGAGGGGCAGTCTGTAATATCTTCTGTCAGTGTTTACACATTTGAACTTCATTGCAGACCTGCACTTCTACACGTACAGTAGGTTTATGCTTCTCAAGAATGCCAGGCCGATGAGGAGGTAAATAGAGAGAGCGAGAGAACCTGAGTGTAGGGAAAGAACACTGTGTTCATCAGCATGTTTATCTGAGCCACCACGTGCTGTTTAAAACGGAGAGCAGAAGCCACACTGTGTTTACCCCACTGCTTTCCATTTTTACTCATTGTCTTCATAAGAAGCCACCACTGACATCATGGAGTTGCACCTTTGGCGGAGATCACTCTCAGGGCTCTAAAATGGCCTCCTCTTCTTGACTTTCTCCAGCCCAGCTGCAGGAAAGCACTTTCAGGTCCCAAATAAAATCAGGAATTTCAAATCCAGAGACACAAAACACAAAACAGTCATCAAATGAATCTTAATTCCTTATAATACACAATGTGTTCTTGTTTGTTTTAAAGAAACCAAATACGATTTGTGTCCAGAGCCTATACACCTGGATAAGCACAAAAAGGATTATCTAGAATAGGCGTCTGCAATGCTTTTGTCTTGGGGACTAAAGAGCATTGGGCCTAATTCACTAACGTCTTCCTAAGTCTCCTATGTAAATTTGTTCTTGAGAAGATCTTAAGAAACTACATCAGATTAAAGACGTGCCCCTACACTGCAGAACTGTTTGCATGATTGTGCTCCGAGGTGTGTGTGATTCTGTTATTACTGAAGATCAGTTCCCAATAAGAAAACAATAGTTAATATCAGGATCTTCCTGAAAAAAGTGTGTAGGAGGAAATGCCTTCCCAGGAACAGTTGGTGACAGAAGCATAATGCTTGTAGACGACAGATCCTCATCCTATACAGAGCACACACCTAAATAAAGTTTTTTTTCTACAGATTTTATTACACATTCTCTTTGAAGAGTTTCATTACAAATGGCTGTATATCAATTTGTAACAGCTTTGGATAAACAAAGAGTAACAGCTGATTTAAAACTGCAAGCAACCACTTGGATTGTGTTAAGGTTTCTTGGACTAATGTATGGACTAATGGTCTAAAGTCACATTGGGGAAAAATCTTGTTATCTCTTTCATTGTAAGTTATTGTTTTTTTCTCTCCTGTAAACTTACAATTGGAGGTGCAATATTTTTTCCAATATGGACCATGTGTTATCCTGCTACCATCAGCATTTATCATTAAACAAAGAAAGCTCTTTAAAATTACTTGAAGCCATTTATTTATTTGCTCTAATTAACTTATTGGAAAAACACACAATCTGCCATAACTTTTGCACATGTCATATTTTACACTCTTCCCCAATATGCTAAAATCTGCAACAGTAATTGTACACTAAATATTGAGTTGTCTGTATACAAGATGTGTTAACTCATTTTCATGTAGAGAAGCATGTCATTCCACTACAGGTTTTTAACAATTTGCATGCAACTGTATAGTAAATTGCAGATTGAATGTTACACATATTTAACACGTTATATTTGATCAAAATTCATTTTTCTTATTTACATATAGTATAAAATGATGTTTTCTCTTTTTGGGTAAGGGTTTAGGTTAGAGAAGTTTTCCAGCAGCTAAATCAGGTTGACCCATGATCCACTCTGGGAATCTCAATGGTATATGGATAAGACTAAACATGACATGAATAATATGCATATGCATCTACATTCATATTGAGGCCTGCTTTCTCGAAAGCTTAAAATTATTAACTTCACTTAGAATCTTGGGTTCTTCCTGTGCACTGTGTGATGGGAGAACCGCTCAGGATCGATCTTTACACTTGGAAGCCAACAGTGCCATCTAGAGCCTAGTAACTGTATAATCAATAATCTTGGATCTTTATTATTTCTGGCCTTTTACTGGCCTGTCTCACTTAACTACCTGTTCTACTGTAACAATGAGTTACAGAGTAAAAGATGCTGAAGAGCTGAACTCCTTCTGTACTGAGCTCGGAAAACAAACATACCGAGGCACTATCTCTGCAAAATATATTCACTGTGGAATATGTCTTTGTTTTTTATCATTCAGTTCTGTACATATTATAAGCATTATGACTCTTTTAGAGGAAATGACCCTGTCCTCTTCTCTTTCTTCTCTTCCTCTCCTCACCCCTCATATATTGCCTAAGAAGGTGTAGAGAGGTGGGCTTGATGGAAAGTGTCAAGTCATGGCATGGCGGACATTCCAGCAGCCGGCTCCTCACAGCCGGACAGAGCCTATTTATACTGACAGGAAGACACAGACTGAGAGAGTGAGAGGTCTCTCTTACCTCTCCCCCACCATGGTATCCAGTTATGCCTTTCTCACCTATCATTATGCAACTATCATGATGGCAGACATTCAGCTTCAGACCTGTGGTCAACAGCATCGCTTCTTTTTGCGGACGCCCTCGTGACCATACTGGCAGGAGCATGGAATGTATTTTAAAATTAATATAATATTTAAATTCCCATAACTGTGTGTGATTGGATTTACTAGGACACTGTGAGGAATATGCACACCCGTTTGCCAGTGTCGTACATTAAAAAAAAAAGATACAATGGATACAATTCCCAATATCCTGCATTGCCATAACAACAGGCTATGGTCTATTGCTCACTACCTATTTCATTGCAAGACATAAGCTCATCCAATAATGTAGCACCGACAAGAACAACAATGAAGACAACATTGATCATCTTTTGGCCACAAATTGTGCTGCACATTAAAAACTGCCATGTTGAAAAGGAATTGAAGGCTTGAGGCGCAGGCGATAGCACTAGGAAAGCACCTATGCAGAGATAGGAGGGCTGAGAAAAAAGATGGCAACCGATTGAGTTAAGCATAATGATGCAGAGATGCTGAAAACAAATCAAATTTCATTATTCCAAATGTTTCTCCATGTGGTTTATCTCATGGCTATACCCTTGTCCACAACAACAGCTGTGCTGACATAGTACTGACAGCACCGCTGGATTTCTTGACATCAAAATATTATGCACATCCAAAGCAAATCCCTTTCCGGATGATCCGCACACATCTTAAAATACAGAGGTCACATGAAAAATGTCATTTATAGAAAACAGTATTGCACAATTCAACTGAAGGTCCTCCTAAACAGGTGGAAGCAATATTTTATGACTACTGGGAATAAAGGTCAGTGCCAGCAGATTAGATGAGGATCTTCACTATAGGTTGACCTTTTGCTTTATCCAGTTGTCCTGTGGACTCTTTTTATTTTTTCTAAATTAAATGACCTACTCTACCTTTAAAGGGGCTCTTTAAGAATTCCCAAGTACAGACAATGGTTCTGTACAGGACCACAAACATTCAAAAAAGCATTTTCTTGTTTAAAAGTTTCTTGTATGGTGAAATGCCTCTTTGGATTGATTGATGGATAATGTGCCAAGCTCATAACTATAGAAGAAGTGTTTGGAGCTCAATAGAACAATTTACAAAATTGTTAATTTAACAAACAGTAAAAAAAATCAGATTCTACAGTCTTGCAGGCATTCGTGGAATATGAGCATAGACACTTTGGTCAGATTGACAATGACATGTCTAGCCCATTTCATTTTCAGTTTCATGTGATTGAAAAAACAGCAAGCCCCTTCTGGGAATAGGAGGAATGATGATAACTATTCCATTCTACCATGCTTGGCCATAACCACAAAGGCCATAAAGTACAGCAGTCATTCCCAGCTCCTGTCCTGGGGACTTGAAGACACATCGAAGTTCATGAAAAGGCTTGATAATTACATAGACCAAATCAAGGTGTTAAGTTGAAACCACAAAGTGCTGAGCCTGTGGTTCCTGTGGGCTTTGGAACCTCTCTACTGGATTCTCCACTAAAACCAGAAAGTTATTACAGATACCTCCTCTGATTTACCCAAAGCTAACATGTCCCACATTTCATGATGAAGAAACCGGCGGGAGTATTGCTCACTGACCAGATTAGATAGTGGATGCCACAGACATGAAGTTGCACTCCCAGATTAATAGTTTGTATGCTCATGAGTCAGAAGGTTTAGTGTCCTGCTTGTGTGTGCACTCACCCTTTATAAACGAGGAGGTAGTATTTTTAGCATATTCACAGTGACCAGTACCACTGCGCTCTAAACAGGAGGGGCCGTCTGCGTGAACGTGTTATACAGGACCTCTGTGACCTGCATCTGAAATGCCACTACTCAATCCCCGTTGAGATCTAATTAGTTTCCATGACCACACAACGTGGAACATCCCTTCTCAAGTAGCAGTTGTACTAACAAACATTTTTTGGCACATGCCCACATATACACACGTTCGCAGCCATCCCACATACTGCAGATTAGCTTTTATCTCAAACTTCTAGGTCTGCTTAATGCCGCTGGCACATGTGTGAGTGTCCTGAGGATGGAATTAGTAGCAGTTCAGCTCTTGAAATGTCCTGCTGCAAAGAAGAATGTTAAGTGGCACTGCCATGATGCTATTACTAGATTGCATTCAGGAACTTTGACAGTGTTCCAAGAAGGAATGTCCTTGGTTTGACTGGGCAACAGTAGGCAAGAGTGTGCTTGAGTTTCTCAGCTATGGATAGGTTTGACAAGGACCCACAAAGGACTGCCCTGGAAATGCTGGCACTGCAAATTATTAGGGAAAGCTAGTAAGGACCACTAACCATTATCCCACCACAGTCATGCTAAATGGATCCAGACTGGGCCTAGTTGCACATGAGGTACATTTACATCCTTGGTTAATTTTCTCTGCCAAACACGTTTACTTGCTCACTATACACTCTACCAGCACTTCTGTTTGGAACCCCTCTTTGAACTGCAGTGATACTGATGTTGAATCTAATCTAATCGAATCTAATCTAATCTAATCTGGTGGTGGTGTGTTAACATATGTTATGCTGGTACATGTGGAGCGCTCTTTTGGACTCTACAACCTCGTTGGTCTACCTTTTAAATGTAAAGTCAAAGACGGTAGCTCATCAGTAGCTGCACAGTTTGTGTTGATCATCCTCTAGTCCTGTAAAGTGGTCACAGGACACTGTGCACAGGTTACTGTCCACAGGACACTGTTGGCTGGATAGGTCTGGTTGGTCGTTTCTCAGTCCAGCAGTGACACTGAGGTGTTTAGATTGGTATAAGTGTATTAGACTCCAGCATCACTGCTGTGTCTGATACACTCATACCAGAACAACACACATTAACATATCACCACCATGTCAGTGTCACGGCAGTGCTCAGAATGTTCCACTACCCAAATAATACCTTCTCTTTGGTGGTCCTCCAGTGGGGTCCTGACCATTGAGGAACAAGTATGCAGAGCAACAGATGGAGTTCAGTTAGGCAACTAGTATACCTGTATGGTAAATGGAGCTGATAAAATGGACATGACTGTAGAAACATAAAGGTGTTTGTCATAAAGTTCTCGTGAGTGTATAAAAGAGACTGCACCATTGTGCGGTTCTTTAACACATTTAAGAGTCGCTTTCTTCAAGGGGAAGAATTCTGGCATAGCCCCAATAGAAGGCTCAACTGCCTTGCAACGATACCTCTATAAATAGATGATTGACACAGTACCTTCCAGTATTACCAAGAGAAAATGCCAACGTTCTGCTCTCGAACCACCAAGCTACAGTAGTTGAATAGTACCCCTTCTAGCTAAACGGTGATCTCATAGGCACAGTCATCAGGGTATCAGGTAAGCACCTGAAGAGCAATTAAAGTTTTGATGGATTGGCTGCTTACTTCATCAGCTCCATTTTGAATGGTTATGTATATGCATACATTAGTACATACACCATTTGAAAATAATTACCAAAGCCATCTCGGTGTGTTAATGCTATTGCCCACCGTAATTGAACATCAAAGCATTTCAGTTTGGTTCTTCACAGAGGTTTCTTATAAGCACTTGCCAGCAACATGGCAAGGTAGATCCATACAGCAAAATAGGTTTAGTCTTACCTGACTAGAGGCTGGGGGTTACCCGACACCCTGCATTCCAGACGAATAGGGCTCCCCTCCGCCACCTCTTGGCTCTTCAGCTTCTGAGTGAAACGGGGAGGAGCCATCGGCCCATCCACACTGACACCACCAGCTTGATGTTCTGTCCCATCTATGCCTGAATCCATTTCCCCTTGACCCCTGAGAGGTGGGTCCTGCTGGTGCACGGATGAAAGGGATGAGGATGAGGAAGAAGACTGAGCCTGTTGTGCTGCCATGCGATGGCTCCTTGGGGATAGGTAGCCACTGTCAGGTGAGGAGGAGTCCTCTTCTCCTTGGCGATCCAAGCGGTTCGACCCTTTGAAGATAGAGGAGAGCTCCTCAATAAAGGTGGCGGCCCGACTGCAGAATTCAGTGGCAGAAGCTGCCCGCTCGTTCAGCTCCAGACCTCCATGGACAAGCCGTGGGCGCTCTTGCTTGTACATGGGCATAATGGACTTATGGCAGACAAATTTATCAGGTGAGGCTGGTGGTCCAGGGACAGAGCAAGCCTGAGTGGGCCTGCTGAGCTGAACGCTCTGGCTAGAAGTGACTTTAACAGATGTGGCTTCGGCTGGACTTGACGTTGGCGTAGCTACCGAAACTGGAAGCATCGGACCTTTGGCCTCTGTGTGGAGAGGCACATGCTCCATTGCCGTTTGTAGCTGAGGGGTTGGGTTGAAGCAGACACTCTGATCAAGTGCTTTGGGGAGGGTGGCAGGAAATGGGGGTTCAGCAAGGTCACTGGGGTCACTTGTATCACTCATAGCCTCTCGAGCCAGATCCAAACTGCGGTTAATCTCATCCTGGCTTAGGAAAGCAGAGAGTTCTGGAAAGTCCCCGTCCCCTCCCTCAAACCCCACCAGGGAGTCCAGGTAAACTTCGCCATCTGAGGACGCCTCTGAAAACATGCCCCCATCCCCTTCCAGGGACACAGCCCCTGGGGGGCGCCCCTCTTTTAGTAGCACAGAGAGGGGGAGTGTGTCATTCCAGCTCCCGTCCTGCATCCTGCAATACATGCACACCCAAGTAAACAACTGTAAATGTTAAACATAAAGCATAAGCATCTACTGTATTCTTTGCATAAATCTACAATAGAGAATAACAAACATTTGCAGAGTAAATAAATGCACATATTCAGAGGAAATAACAAGCTTACAATAAACAGTAAATACTGAACAAACAAAACTATGCCTTGCACACTCAGTCATAGATTGCAATAGCGGTAAACATGCACTCAGTGACAGATCACAAACAGTTGTTGTATGATGACTCAGAGATTCTGTGGGCACAGCTGATGGGCATTAACCAAAGAGCTCTATCAACCCTACAGGGCATGACTGGCATTCAAAACAATTCCTCACCTTCCTCTTCTCCCAGAACCCCCCTTCCACGCCCCACCCCTTCTTAGTCAACCTTATTTTATGAAATGACTCTGTTGTTCAGCAAAATCTCTTCTGGTCTTCTAGTTAATGTCATAACAACAATAAATTGCATTTGCCACAATAATAATATTCACCTTTATCAAGGTGGAGCTGGTGCTCTTTTTTATGTTTTTAGTTTGTTTAATGTTTTTGAAGTCTCAAGGGAACAAGAAATCATGAAGTCATAATAATCATGTTACCTTATATATGAAATATGCAGCTTTCTGGATGTCTCTGGATCTATTTTAATGTAGCTGATGCTATACAGCTGTCCAGGTTATTATGGAGTGATTTGCACCTCTGTTAATCTTTCTGCATATGGGTCTGGTCTAGATGTTCCTCGTTTTACTTACTTACTCCTCCAGTATTAATCATTTTATGCATGTATTGGCAGCGATATTGCTCTTACAACTTTTTAACCGTTTTTCTACATTTCTGAACAGCGATCAAAAAACTCTGTGTAAAGGATGTACATTACAATAGCTAGTTACTTATGAAGAAATGCTAATAAATACCCAGAAATACAATTCAGTTATCAAAAAACACTTCTAATGAATAAAATGTACGTTTATGATTTTCTGATTGAATCTTAAGAAATGTCTGCCCAACTGCTGTGAAAATTTACACATGAGGTTTTCATACAAATTAAGAATATGACAAAAGGCAGCATAGCTACTTGAGCCTCTGTAACTAAATAGAGATCCATGTTATATTGTATTCCCTTGTTTTATATTACTCCTGCCCCATATATTTATATATTCAACGCATATGTCATAAAAAGTTAGCTTACAAATTTGTATTTTTCTATATTATAATGAGCACAGCAGCTTGCCTTTACACTGTGTGAAAGTCTCACAGTGAATGACCAACAGAAAGGTTTAAAAATGACTGGAATAAAGATGATCTTGCATGAAAAGTAAAGAACTTCTTCTTCTCCTGTAAAATTACTACATGAAGATTTATTTGGACAGTGACAATATTTTGAATGTGTATATATGCACACACCGTTTTCAGTCACCAGTACACTATCGGTTGCTAGCGCAATACAAGATATTTATTTCCTGTAATTTTATCCAAGTTCTTAAGTCGTCCCAGTAGACATCTATATAGCACGAATACTGCATATTGCATAGCTGATGGATGCTCTCTTAAAGCATACCTTTGCCAAAGCGCCTGTATAAACATTTAACATTAGAGTGTATTCCGTATATCAATCTTAGTCCCCCCTCAACCTACTGCAGGCAATCTACTATACATATTTACACGCCACTGCCACTGTTTGAAGCTAACAGCAGTAAAACATTATCACTGCTGTCATTATAACTCAAAACATTAATACATTACACATATCCACATATTATAACTCAAAACATTAATACATTACACATATCCACATATTATAACTCAAAACATTAATACATTACACATATCCACATATTATAACTCAAAACATTAATACATTACACATATCCACATATTATAACTCAAAACATACATATCCATGGCCAAACTAATAAAGCATCACTTATTTTTCCTCTGTTCGCGAGACTTATAGTCATGCACCAAATACTCTGACAGTGACAGATTCCCTCACATTCCTAATCAATCATTTGTGGAGAAGTTCCTTCATCCTAGTCCAGTTAAAGTGTTTGGTTGGACATACCGCACGTTGGTGAAACTTTAGTATGAAACTGAAAGAGTGCTGGAAAGGTAGATGTCTCTCTCTACCAAACATATCATGTCTCTGAGAGAATACATATTAGCTGTGGACGTAATTACTCAGTGGGGTTTTGGAGGTGGGGGGTGGCTCACATATGCTCTTTGCACTACGTTAAATGATGACACAGATGTGAAAGAAGTCTACACTTTTAAATAACACTTCCACTAATAAACAAGAAGCCTTTATTTTTAAGAAGCTTTAAGTTTGATGTAATAACATTGTAATGTAAACAGTGTAAACAATTCAAAACACTGTTCTCTCTCCAGTTCATAAAGGCCATATATGGAAACTATTAAAACACTTTTTTGTGATGTCAGAAAAAATATGCATTTACATATAGATACATATACGCTTTACCCACTCACTCTGAAGTTACAAGGAGTACACAAGTCATTTACATATATTAGTCAGTCTTAAAGACAGTCTCAAAACCAGCTTGTTTTATCTTAAGGCAAAAAAGAGAGGCTGGAAAACATGAAATGTCATGTAAAAATAAATTTGGAACACAAAACCACACAAACATGGACCTCAGGGAGAGTTTTTGTCTCCTTAAAGAGCTGTTAAAATGTTTTATATGGACGTGGTTCTGCTGTGGCCTCAGCCCAAACCACTTTTTTTCAGTCCATCTTTGCATTTCCAGTGTAACACATTAACTGTGCTGAAATTTGGACCTACATGTGCTGTGTTTATAACCAAGTTGCTAGAACGCACGTTTGAAGTTGTGCTCTGACTCATAGAATTGCTTTAAACATATACGGTACATAAACAAATACCAGTCAAAATGCCACTGTGTTTTTATGGCCACTATCTATCTATATTATAGCGCTTAGTGTTATTGAGGCTTGGACTCTGGGGTGTTCAGTCTACTGGTACATGTTTACTTAACATGTAAAATGTAGTTTTGCTTGCGTTCGATTTTCTCTTCTCTCTCAAAGGTGAAAGGTTTAAATACTGTTTGTCTGATAGTGACAGTTTTAGTGCTCTACATATAGTTCCCATTTCTCATTTTCATCATTTTATGGACTCCAGAAATGCAATTTTTCTCTTCTTTTTACATTATATCTAATCAGTGATGCTTTACTGTAGGGTTGAGTTCATAAGGTTACCTGCACTAAATGTGTGTAAAGGATTATTACAATAGGCATCACCTGTCATAAAGGCTAACTTCAATCAAAATAGCAAACATAACATGTATATGTTTGCTGCCTGTTAGAATAAGCCTTTATAAGCTTTAACAATAGATTTCTGACATATAAACAGTAGGGTTACATCAGATTTTGTGTAGCCTTATGAACAGCACCTTAATGTGAAGGTGAAATACGAGTTTAAAGTCTCCTGAAATATGAATATCCTGTACTTATTGTCTGTTTTTGACTGTACATTACATAAATGAAGAGTGGTCTCCGCACAGCACTGTAGATCAGAGAATGACAACACGGCTAGTATCTAACATCACCTTTCCAACACACATGCACATAGAAAAAATAAACCCTAGATCAGCATAAATATTTGATACAGGGCAAGACATTAACAGAAAAGGCAGGAGATGGTGTCTATGTGTGTGGAAAGAGATGTGACGGTGTGACATTCTCTCCAGCATGGCGACCTGGAGGCCAGCTGTTGTTATTTTTAATCCCTGAGGGCTACGTCTCACAGCTTCACGCTCTTCCCCACTCACACAGAAGTAAAGACATGCACACACACACTCATTTAAACTCTACCTGCATTATTTATGTGGAAATTAAAGCATCTATGCAGCAGAACCGAATAATAAGAAATTTGATTGACAGATCAACAACTGTGAAACAAAATCTAAAAGGCTGTTACTTGCAGCTAGACAGGCCTGCTTTCTGCTTCCTCAATCACAATGAATGATGTTACAACAAACTGTGTATATGTAAAGATAAATATATATAACTTGTAATATGAGCTCACAAACTCACTGACTAGTTTATGCGAAACTGATCAAATTAAACACCACATCTTAAACTCCCGGCAACTTGCTGGAAAATGATCTGGTATCACATATTCAGCTGCATTACAATAAACAAATCTGAATTAAATTTCATTTACATATTAAAAGAATAGTCCCGATACTTTTATGTTTCTGACCTAAAAACAGGAAACAGCCTTCTCTTACCTCTAAATGTTTTTCCACAAACTTCTGTCCCGGTCTGAATAGTCCAGTTTCTCTGAAGTAATGTCTGAAAAGAGACAATTCGATTCAGTACAGCGGTGTGCTTCTCTCTTTCTCTTTCTTTCTTTCTTCTTTTTACTTTCTCTCCATTTAGTTCCGTAGCTTGACTAGAGTGCTCTACAGTGAGTTGGTTAGGGTGCTGTGCAGTAGCCTTAGAGTGGCCTGCTGTCCCATCTGTCCTGCGTCCTGACCACTCGCCCGGCGCCGCTAAATTTGGACCCCTGGCTCAAGTTTCACAGCCAGAGAGAGAGAGGGAGAGGGAGAGAGAGAAAGAGAGATAGAGAGAGAGAGAGAGTGAGTAAGGCCTCCAGGGTGTACTGCATCTCACTCACAAACATCACAAAAACATGCATACATCAGTCTCCTACCCACAGAGAGGAAAGTAATGCGTTTTGCAGGCATGTACATGCATATAAAGCATGTCATCAAAAACACATGCAAAACCCTTTGCATTCGTAAACATCAGCAGTGACACTTTCAGGCCTGTTGCTATTATTACACAACTGCCCAGATTATTTGTTATTTGATATGATCACGGTTATTTCATCTGACATCTATTCTCTTCCAGTCTTTAGATTTCAGAATCATATGATGACTTCACAACAAAACAAATGTGAACTGGGTGCATGTTCAACATTGAGACGTTCAGTCTCAGGTCTCACACAAACAGCACAAGCCGTTACTTACACCCTCAGAGGGCAGCAGGTGAGTAACGTTTGTTTATTTGAGTTATTTGAGTGTCTCTCACCAGCTGGAAGTTACAAAGTAAAGACAGTTATTAAGCATATTAGAAAAACCAATTAGCTAATTGCTAGCTTTTTATCTCTTTAATCTGTATGTGCTCTTTAAACAAATGCTCATCAAACAGAAAATGCACCCATCATATGGGTTTTACATACAAAGTATGTTGAAAACATACAATGTAATCAGTGACAGTTGTAATGTTTTAATGTTTGTCATTAGATTTGCTTAGATTTTTAATGATTTTTTTTGGTCAGTGCCCATTTGGTAAGCCGTACATATACAGGTGCATGCAGAAGTTTAAATACCCCTGTTTATAAACAAACATGCAAATTATTGAACAACGCAATAAACCAATAAACATTTTTAGTGTGTACAATTTCTGCTTATTTCTGCTGAGTGTAATATACAATGTATTTTCCAATTTGTTCCTGTCAGCAAATAAACAGTTACTGGTCATTTACAGTAAAGGTGCAGAAGAGTTTAGTCTGCGCTATTTTACTTAGAAAATTTTAAAAAATGCTATATGACCTGGGGTGCCAAAGCATTTACATATGACCTGGGGAATATACTGAACAAATGCTATATCATTTATCAGTGTTTGTCTGGCTGGGTTTTAGGTTTAGTAAATGACATGACATGATAGAGTACTACAATGTCCCTTACTTCATGCTGCCGATAAAAGTTCTGTTAATCCCTTAAAATTCCAGACCTATTACTTACCAGATTCAGTTCAATTTAATTAAACTTTATTGTCATTATACCAATACAGGGTTGTACAGTAACGAAACACAGTCAGGCTCCTTCTCCAGGGCAGTTACAGTATATATATATAACTGTATATATTTGTGTATATATATATATATTTATATATATATATATATATATATATATATATATATATATATATATATATATATATATATATATATATACACAAATATATACAGTTACAAAAAAAAACAACATGGACTACAATACAAACATGCTCATTTATGAGCGCTAAATGTTAGTTAATCTTAGATTATTGAAGTGTTTAGTAAAACTTTGGATCCACTTGGTGATTTAACTTCTTTAGAAGGAGTAGCAGTCTTTAAATAGCGTTACTGTCACTGTTATATTTTTATGAATTATATGTCTTTTCAGGTTACTATGGCGTGATCTCCAATTTCTTATATAGCACACTAAGTCAACACTGTTAGCTTCAGTGTTACAGTAAGCTCTCTGAGTCATCTCCCTTCTGATCGGCCCTGCGCTGTTATTCAGAAGGGGAAATAACACGGCATGAAACAGTCATCTGTGTTTGACCGATATCAAACGACAAGGCGAATTTAACATAGTGGCTCATTCACCAAATACAGCGTTAGCCTAGAAAAACACATAGCTTTATGCAGTAAATGAGATATAAGGTACTGCTCTTTAAAGTCAGGTGTCATATTATTCTTTGTTATTTAATTCAGTAAATACATCTACAGAGTTGACTTTATAAAAGCTGTTTAAATTCATGTTTTGTGAACAAGATGCTGTTTGGTGACAAAATGTTGTTTTGAAATAAAATGTATAAATGTAAAATGTAATAAAATTGTTTTCCACTGTATATTAAATTATCACCAAAGAATTTCCTTCAAGGCACTTGTATGTGCTTTGTACAAAAGATTTGTGATGATAATCCTTTTTAATGTGGACAAGTAATCGTTTTCTATTGTCTTTCACTCAGCTCATCATTCTGGACACATTCAATTTTTCATTATCAGCTTTCGAGAAATAAAAACCTATGCTGTGTATCATACCAGCATTGTATTCTAATCATGTTACAGTAATGAATAAATTTTATTCCTTCTCTGACTATGAGCATCTCCAGCAGTGGCAGGCACAGCCAATGTTAACTCTTTGCTTTGTTTTCTTTTTATATTACTTCTTTTCATTGCTGCTGAACATGGATTTTTGTTTGGGAGTTGGGGGTGGTGGCCATTATAATAGTTGCTAACGAGGAGCTTCTGAAATAAATCATTTAGGGAACATATTTACAGGGCTGGTAAAAAATAAAAGTCATTTTCCTGTGTGTGTTTATGATAAATTGCTGGTTAAAGTTGTTATGTAAAAATACAGGATAATTCAGTGACAATTTGTTTGACTGTAAAGTCACGGTATAATAATAATAATAAAATTTTGTAGTAAGTAATAAAGCATAGTTAATATATAGGAAGGTAAATGAGTGAGTGGTTGGTGTAGCGCAGCAGCTAACACCACTACCCATCCAGGAAGTTACTGTCCCATGTGGGAGATTGGGGTTCGATTCCTGGTCTGGGTGGTTATGCTGTGGTGCACCAATAGGAGTCCTTGGGCAAGACTCCTAACGATAGATTGGCCTACCTGTAATAAGAATGTCCTTGTAAGTCGCTCTAGGTAGGAGTGACACTTGTACAGTATATGTAGAGCATGTATCCGCAAGAAACATGGTTTTATTTTAATCAACTTGTAAACTCGAAACTTTTGATGAGCAGCGTACATAAGAAACTTCCACGTTTCTTTCAGTTTTCCATCTGTCTCTGTCGTGTCTTCTTCTTGCTGTTCTCACTTCACCTCCCTCCCTGAATCCACCTCTATTTTAAGCTGACCTAGAACCAGTTTAAGAGTGCTTTATATTATTGCCGATCTCAGCTCCGACTTTGGCTGGACTGACCTTAAAGCGTTCGTTAAACTTAGAAAGGGAAATGGGAGCCTGTCTGCGGGTTTATGATGACTGACTGCAGAGGTGCTTGAAAGTGAGTGCAGCCAGGACCCTGAGTCTGTGGGGTGCAGCAGGGCTCTATTTAAGGCCCCTTATCACATTCACTCCTGAGGATCTGACAGTGCCGAGCTATTCCTGTTTTTCAGCAATCCACTGATTACAGCTAAGCTGCGCTGGCTGGATCCGGAGGAATGTCCACTGAGACGGGTCTGTCACAGTTGAACTTCACAACGCAGTTTAACACTGTGCGTTAGAGTCAGACACTCGTTTTTTCCTCATGACCGGCACGTATGACGTGAGCAGTATATTTAGGTGGTGTTTTAAAGGTAAATTATATGATGAGGCTTCACAGGGGGAATGCCTACTGGCAGAATTGTAAAAGCTGCTATCAGAGAGGGTCGGTGTAGAAACTGACTGAAGTTATTATTAGAGTCCATTAGAGCCCATTTAGCGTTAAGTAAAACAATGATGGACCAGTTATGCCAATATAATAGATCAGCCTTATTGTGACGAAAAGGGCGCATGTCGTCTTCTGTAATTATTCAAAATACTGGTACATATTTCTCAACAACCATTTCATAACTTTGTTTCATTATTCATCATTTTGCTCTACACATACAGAATGGTTTAGACTTTGTATGTTAGGAGTTCTAAGAAGTGTATGTTAGTTTCATTATCATTTATAAAAACTATTCAGGTCTATTTGAGCTGGGTTCGTTTTAGTAAAGGAGGTTTGGTCGTTTGTAAGTTGTTGTAGTTTGATTTGACTGAGTGACTCATTCTAATTGATTTCCGAACAAAAGCATGCTGTGTTGCTACACGGCATATTGACCAGCTGGGGGTTCGATTCCCGATCTGGGTGACTATGCTGGGCTAAACCCAGATCTACACCAGGGCTCTACTCTTTGGGCAAGACTCCTAACACTACATTGGCCTATCTGTAATATGATTGACTTTGCAAGTCGCTCTGGATTGTCAGCTAAATGCCATAAATGTAAATGTAAATGTAACAGACGGAGGTTAACAGCACCTAAGAGTATTAGTTAGGTTATTAGTATGGAAACAGCTCTAAGGACATTTTGGGGATAGAGGATTTTAAAAATGCACTTTTTATTATAGAATAATAACGTGGAATGGCGTGATCTAATTCACATGACAGTGCTAATACGTAAAAAGCCACCACCTCAATACCGCTTTCTCATATTTAAGCCCCCAAACCAGCAGATATTAACAGGTTAGTGGATAAGACGAAGGACTACTGCTGCTTATTCCTCTCTTATTCACTCATTTCACAGATTTGATTTGTTTTGTGTCAGTAATGTCATGCTAGCAGACTAAATCTAGGCCAAAGCCAGGGTTTCTACGGCAACAGTTTAACAGTACCTGAATTGAGCTTTTAAATAATTGAGTATTATAGAATGAAACCTGACTTTAATTTAGGGATTTTATCTCAGGTTAGTTAATTCAATGAATAATCGATCAGCTCGGTAATTGGTTGTTATGCCTGTGCTAAGTAGCCCACCATACAAACATACAGAGCAAGCTGAAAGCGCCAAACTAAAAGTGAAATAAAGTGTAAGTTAGGAATGTTGTGAAAGAGCTCTGAACTGTTTATCAGAGTGCTCCACAGTTTCAGTCTCCATGTGCCCCAAAACTTTATTGCTTCAAGAACAAGCACACGTTCAACACCACCCCTTATTCTTCACTTCCAACACTGGAATATTTTATTAGACGTCACATTTTTTAGAAACGTCACATACTGTCGTCATGCTGGTAATTAACTTTGCTGCTTGTCACAGTCCAAAAAACAAAAGAAACAGATGACTGATACACAAACCTTAGTTTATCCTAAAGTTAGGGCGGTATAGGAAGTTTAGTCTAGGGTGTTTGTGTAATACTGGTTTCTTATGTGGAGTTAACAGATTAGATTACGAAGTTAGGAACAGTTACAATAATAACAATAAATAATAACACAATAAACAATGGTTGTCCATGGACGTCTAAAATGTTTTAAAATGTAGTCAGAAATGTGAATTCAACATTGTTTTACGGTTCAAAGGGTTCAGAAGTTTAATAGCTTTTGTCCTCAATGCTGTCCTAACTGAGCAGACTTAAACCTTTCCTTTAGGGACGGTAGAACACAACTGGACTTCCCTTCCTTCATGTGTCTCCAGGCCAGAGGTGGCCTTTCCTACTTATCAGTTTAAAATAACAATCATACAGACAGTTATTTATACTGATGACTCCCATGTCCCTATATTGATCACTGTTGTGGTAGGAGGTTTCTGTGCCCAGCGGGCAGCAGATGCTCTTTACTCCACCCCTTTCTTGTGGAGCTATAGTGAGATTCGAGGTAACATTCAGCTCCTCAAACAGTGTTTAAAATCAGCAGCACAATTTTACTTACACAATTTTAATACACCTTCTCACAGCCATGCTTTGACAGCAAGAAGGTTGATTTCAGCTTATTGTCTCCAATAGTTCACCTTTTTTAGCACAGAGAAACACTTCATTGACTGATGTAGTTTGATCTTAAAAGCTAAACGATGTCAAAGTGTGCCTAAATATAATGTTTGCATTTTCAGCATTTCTCTATGTGTGTTTTGCAGCAAACCAAAGTGTCCAAGACAGTGAAGGGGGTGTCCATTGACTCAGACGGCTGTTTCAGGACTCATCAGTCAAGCAACACAACAATCCTTGAGACGTCATCCCCGTTCATGGTTTCCAGAAAACCAAGAGGACCCCCACCAGGATTTTAATCGCTTGCACTCTGCACTTGATTTTTATTTGTAACAAATATTCTTATATAATATAATAATATAATAATAGTCTTAAAGTGAATTTTGTAATTACTGCAGTAGAATCTTTTCAATGTAAACAATATTAATTCGAATGGTATGAGTGAAATGGCACATTGTAGAAAAACATGAAGATAAATTTTTTTTAACAGAGAGTCTGATGCACATATTTTATTTTTTCCAAAATAATGAGCAAACCTTCACAACCCCTTATCTTAAAGCCTTATCTTCAAACTGCTGTGGAACAGTGTGTCAGTTGTCGGACAGCATATTCATAACTCGTAAAATTGGTCTATTTATAACAAATGATTACACCAGAAAGCATTAAAGGAATTATTACCATTTACTTTGCAAGGCCATGTCATGAGAATACGGAGTGGAAGTGTGAGTTTTTTGTTGTCCAGCCATCACTGGAGATCATCAGCATTGGACGCATCATCATCAGCATTTATTTTAATCATGTCATCATCAGTATCATTGTTGTCATTGCTGTGCTTTAGACTGAGAGGAGGACAGAACAAATTCACCACCCCTGATATAATCATCACCATCAACCATTACTGGACAATGCCACAATCAGATTTTGTTTCATCAGCAGGTTCAGCAACACCACTGCCATCATCCACATCAAGATATGCACCTAGATATCATCATTTTCCTAGCTATAGACTAAATCAGAAGCACCTTTAAGTTTTTAAGTTTTTTTGCATTTATCTTAATTGTGTACTGATGGACTGATATCCCATCCCATGTTCCCAGCCTGAATTTGTGACTGTTGGCTGTAGTTACATTGTTCTGTATTTGTCTATAACTCACAGTTTGCTACGACTTGCCCATCCTGCCTACAACAGTTTATCCCCACACACTGAAGTCTGTCAACCCAGATTGCTTTTTGAATCAGATAAAATACAGGGCAGCCAATCAGAAGCGAGAACATGCAGTGTAATTCTATGGGATAAAAATAGGTTCAAAAATGATTTAAGACTGTACAGAATCCCATTGTCTGGAAAGAAATCACAAATATATCAACTTTAAGATACATGCCCTTTATCAGTCCATACACATAGTCTGTGTTATGCTCTGTGAACAATGTAAGTGTGTGTATGTGGAAATGGCCGTAAGTGTAAGTGGGAGTATGTTTTATTACCTTGTAAATATGTTTTATTCAAATCTTATTTAATTTTACAATTGTAAACAGCCTGCTTTATTTTCTCCTGTTTCTTCCTGTTTATAATGTTTGATTTTAAAGTTAATTTTAGTATTACAGTTTACCCTTTAGTGTTTTTAGAAAACATAAACATCCCTAAATCATATTCAGAACATGCAAGATTTTTGAGCTGATTGATCATCCTATATCATCAGAAGAGATCAGAATATAAAGGGGACTTTTTAAAGGTCTAAGTATCAGAGTGCAGATGAAAATTTGTTTTGATTATTAATCATCATGCCCTCTAGCTCACTTTTGTCCGAAACGAATCTTTGAACTAGAACTCCTGAAAGAATCGGTTCGTGAACTGAATTGAACTGCCTGGTCTGTGGATAACTGCTCCGCGCGTGCCCCGGCAGCTCGTTTGTCTCCTTGGGCTTTCCGTTGCTATGATTTCATTGGCGGGTAATAGAGAGTGCTGGTTGGTCAGATCACAGTCCGCTGTTATTTGCCATTAGAAACAACAGGTTTGTCATGATAGTGTAATAAACTCATTTTGTGGACTTTAGAGCATCAACACAGGCGCTTCATATTACAGTTAATGTTATTCACTGTTAATTCACCCAGGTAAGTAAAGTCTTTACTCATATACACCCCAAGTGCCGTTTACAGTAGCAGTGCAGCGTTTGCTAGCTAGCTAAATGGATAGCTGCTGTTATATTTAGGCTATCGTTACCTCGTATGTGCGCTGTGTTACCGTTACCTGTCTGTAAGTTTAACATTAGGACAAACAGCTCATTTGTTGACGTGTAGCCAAATGTCGGGAAACACATTCGCTGTTTTAACCTTTTCTAGGTAAAGAGAGGTGGCTAGGGTTTTGAGAGAAGTGGCTACATTGCCTGTTCATGTGCTGTCAGTAATAGATGCTCAGTTTCAGAAAAAACAAGCATGGAAAGAGTATAATGGGCATAGTAGCTTATATGGACTATCTAACTAATCAGTTTCTAGTCAGTAACTAGTCTGAGACGATCCTGAACCCACATTTAGATTGTTAATTAAGCTGTTTGGATAGTAGAATAATATGTAGCAGGTTATTCCAGGCAATGTCACGCTTTTATTTAAAAAGGCAAGAAAAATTAGGTTTTTTTCATGATATGGATCCCTAAGTCTCATTCACTAGTATTAGTATCAACACACATCGTATGTTTATGCTCTTGTTTACGTTCTAGAGCAGTTCTAGCCTACATTCTGTCAAGCATTAGGTGAAGTGGACTCCTTTAACAAAAGCATTGTTTTTTTTCCATACCCAGACGTAGTCAGGCCAGGCCCTCACAATGCCTGCTTTCCGACAAGTGGGAGAAAAGCAGCTGCCAAACCCAGTTCTGTATATGGCCTGGTCACCAAAGAGAGATCTCATTGCTTTGGCCAACACTGCTGGAGAGGTTAAGAAACTACAGTTTACTAAGTATTATTTTCCAGGAGGGCCATAGTCCTTGTGCTGATACATAGATACTGACAGTGGTGCTCAGAAAACCCCAGCTCCAAACTGGGAACTAAGGACTGATTTGAGAACCACTGCTATGGGAAATTCAGCACATGAGAATATGTTACATATACATTTGTAAACATGTTTGTGTGTGAATCCTGCATTTTGAGATAACAAAGTACTGTTTGTGACTGGATGTAATTTCAGCTCTTGCTACATCGCCTTGCCAATTTCCAACGTGTATGGAGTTTAGCTCCCAATGAAAACACGGGAAAAGAGATCACTTCTTTGGCTTGGAGGCCTGATGGCAAAAGTAAGCCAGACTGTACTGCATGTCTGATAATGCCTGCTGCTAGAGATTTAACGCATAGCAATAATTTAAAGATGTAAATCTGTGTTGATAGTTTTGGCATTCAGTGTGGGGGACACGAAGCAGGTTGTCCTGTGTGATGCTGAGAAGGCAGAGATTCTCCACCTGTTTCCTGTAGACTACCCTGTGTCTTGCATGCACTGGATGGAGGTGCAGAGTGACAGCAGGTATGGGTGCTGTTGTAATAACACCCAATAAAAGTTTTTTTTTTTTTTTTTATTCTTTTTTCCTTTTTGCCTTATCATTGCTTCCTCTCATCCTTTTAAAGTGTATCATCATTTAGTGACTCTGAGGACGAGTCTAACCGCTTCCTTCCGAAGTTGCCGACATTACCAAAGAGGTCAGTTTCTGTCTAGATCCTACATTCTATATAGAGGTGTCTTTGAGTTTAGTCAGGTGGCAATAATCTGGCACAGGCTGTCTATGCCGAAGAATTACTTGGGTTGCTGTGTGATTGTAATTTGAGTGTACTGTCTGTTTTCAGCTACAGCTCCACATCCAAGATATTCAGGTAGAGTGTGAGTTATGTGGCTGTAATGTTTAATGTGTGTGTTATAAAGACCATGTCTTTGTTTGCTCTGTATACCCTCTGTATACCATGTACTGTTCTCCTGTTGGTTGCAGTGAAGAAAAATCAGATGAAGCCACCAGCCTCTTAGGGGAAGTGAGGTCAGTGCTGTAAGAATTACATGCATTTGACCAGCTTGAATCTTAGTCTTAATGTGTTTTGCTTGATATGTGTTGCAGACTTAATATACTGGTGGTAGGTGGACCATCTGGATTTGTGGAGCTATATGCGTATGGCCTGTATAAGATAGCCACACTGAATGGGGTAAGTTTCTCCTCAGGACTGAACTGGTTATTTTATATATACACACACTTTTTTTTTTGACCAAGAAATCCAGCATGAACCACTGCTTCTGGTTATTAATGCTAAATGCAGTGCCACAGACTACCAGTTTATTGTAGTTTAGTTGTTCCTCACCTCAAACTTGTCAAATAAATTGTTTGGCAAAAAAAAATAATACACTATATAACCCCACATGTACATGATCAATCAAGACAGGTTTAGAGTCCAAAATTTGCTTTCCTATTTTAGACCCTTGAACTACAGTACAAGGCTACTGTGGCTATTAAACATGAGAACTGAACAGACACACAAGTCTGTAGTACATCCTTTAAACCACCCAGACCACATCAGACTACCACAGGATTGAGAAAGACACGGGAAGAAAACTCAAACTATGGAATCTGTCTCTCTGTCTCTGTCTCTGTCTCTCTCTCTCTCTCTCTCTCAGATTACAGGAACTTGTCGCAGTCTCTGTCTCTCCAGTGACCTCAAGTCCCTTTCAGTTGTTGCAGAAGTGAAATCTCCAGATGATAATGCTGAGATCCACTACGTCCAGGTGGGCACTGTTTGTGATCTTTTTACAAGATTAAGCTGCATCTGGTGTCCGTTGGATTTAAGGCTATATAATGCAAAACTTTGTCTCTTGTAGCTGGACACAGGATTGCTGTCGTCGTGTCTCCCAGAGTTAACCAGGATGGCACGGAAATTCACACACATCTCCACCCTGATACAGGTTTTGTGGCGACACTTCCAGCACATGTGTTTAAGGGTTTACAAACAGACTTCGCCTAATAGGTCCACATTCTGTATATTATTGTATGCATTAAGACGCAGTAGCAGTATAACTGTTTAATACTGTGTCAAGCAAGGTTGTAAAATGAATATGGAAAAAATATTAATATAATTATGATTTTACAGAAACAGTCTTATTCATTTTCCATTACTGTTTTACAGCCTTTAGTTATCCCTTACAAGGCATATATTTAAATGAGCTGTGTTCTGATGACTGGCAGACTGGCAGGTATCTTCTGTTTTGCCCTGTTTGTTACTTAAATGTGTCTGTATGTCTTTTTCAGTACCTGCGTCTCTCCCTCACCTGTATGTGTGAGGCCTGGGAGGACATCCTGATGCAGATGGATCTTCGCCTCACCAAGTTTGTCCAGGTCAGTCATTTATATTTTAACTCGTAACCCACAATAAAACCTAAGACATCCTATCTGATGCAGTAGTAACATGTTTCAGGTTATAACTGGTATTTTCTTAGACCTAAATACTTGGATATGAAGGTTTCATATGTTAAGTAGTCATTATGGTAGATGTAAACCTGCCATGTTATCCACAATGTCTGTTTGAAAAATGGTTGGGATAGTAAGTGTGAAAGCTACTTCCTCTGGTTTTGCAGGAGAAGAATACAAGCACTCAGGTTCAGGATGAGTTTTTGGAGCTGCTGCTATGGGGACATGCCAGGTATACACAATAAAGATGCTTCTCTAAAACAGGAACTTCAGATACTAACACTGTATATCAATTGCACCTTGCTGGTGAGACTGGTGTTGTGGTCTTGCCAGCTTTAGGTTGGCAGAAACATACACTGTAGGCTGGACACACTAAAACGAGAGTATCAGACTAATGTTTTATATCAGATAAACCTGGGGTTCACTCTGACACTGAGATTCGTCAGTAACAATATGTATTTGTATAAGCCTTTTTATTTTTTCTGTCACAAGAAACAATTAAAGTTTTTTTACTTAGGGGTCAGCCATCTATATTGTTTATTTATTTACATTCACATTTATTGCTGTTGTTGTTGTTGTTATGATTTATTGTTATTATATATTGATGAGTAGATATATATTATGTCTTTACTAATGTGTGTATCATATATCAACTGTAATTTAACCACTTTTTGCTTTAGAGATGTTTTGAACTTTTTTTTTTTAGTTTAGATTAGCTTTAGTATTCCAGCAGGGGGCTCCATATGACCACCAATTTTTTTTTTGAGGTTTTAAGCGTGTGTTTGTTTCCCTCCCCCAGTGCATTTGTTGTTGTTGATTTTGCCTTGTAGGTGTTTTGACTTCTTTATATAGTGACTATGTGGTTATAAAGCTTCTGTCAAGCAACCTAGGCTAAATGTTGTTATATTATTAAACTTTTTTTTCTCTTGTCCTCTCAGTCCTGAGCTGCAGGCTCTTCTCATGAATCAGCTAACAGTTAAAGTAAGTCTAGAACCTTGCCACCTTTATATCCACAACAGTTGCAATATAATGGCATTGCTAAAACCGCCTGTTTACTTAATTTATCAAGATTGTATTGTGTTTATTTTTGTACAGTCATTTGTTTGTTTGTTTGTTTGTTTTTGTGCTTAAAGGGCTTGAAGATGTTGGGTCAGTCCATTGAGTCATCCTACTCAAGCATCCAGAAACTGGTAATCAGTCACTTACAAAGGTATGATGAGTTTGCTGTCTTATAAGGAGAGCACTTAAAGGGCAAAGTGACGAATGTTTATTGCTTAAGTGAGTGTGCAGATGTAGCACTTTAATATCAGTTGATGGTTGGATGCATGTAGGCAATTACACAAGTTGTTTCATAAGCCATTATGAGTATTTTTCTCACTTTGCAATTAAAGTGCTTCTATTCCTGTAAGGGTTGCAGAACAGTGTGCTTGAACTTGGGGTTGCCAAAATTTTAAACGGCACATGTGACGTTATTGATGACTTACTGTCATGAAAATGGGTTTACTTAAATGTTGCATGACTACTGCAGAACTGCACTACATAGGTTGATGCTGCACTCAAATTTGAGAACTTTTTATTATTCATTTTTTTTATTTTAACATTTTGTTTATATACTTATCTGCACTTTATTTTACCCTGAATATTCTATCTTTCTCTCTTTCAGTGGTTCAGAAGCTCTGCTATATCACCTGAGTGAAGTGAAGGGCATGGCTTTGTGGAAGCAGAAATTTCAGCCTTTGGGTTTGGATCCTTCAGCTATAGAAGGTAAGAGTGTTTATTGTCCTTTCCAGGAGCACTGCTCATGGAGTGGGCCATAGGCTAGTGCTAACCCGAAAGAGAAAGTTACTATAATGCTTGCAGAAAAAAAAACTTGCAGAATAAGAAATATATGTGTATTGTACATATAACGTAACGTGTATTGTGCTTTTAAAGTTGTAATTTGAAAGTATTTTAGTAACAGAATATAGTGTAACATAACCTCACCTTCTGTTACCTTCCTGTGTTTGTATATTGTGTTGTATACAGGGCCTCGGCCTTTCCCAGACATTACATTTAACCCCCAAAACAAAATGTTTGGGCACACCTGCAGTATATCACAATACTTAGACAACTTAGAGAGTTCGAAGATTTACACCCTAAAGAATAAATTACGTGTAGGTGAATCCTTGATCTGTGCGATATAATCATTTTTGGTGTAATTCATAAACGTTTAAATTTTTTTGTCAAAGTCAAATTACCATATAAACTTTGTAAATATACAGTGGTTGTAAAATAGCACACAAGGAGCATTTTATGACAGATTGCACATGGAAAAACACATCTTAAGCGTGACTACACTGCATCTGTTTAAGTATAATATATATTGTCCTCTATTAGCAAGGATTGTCAAGGCTCCTAAATTTGCCAAAGAACATGCCAAGGAATTATTTAGAGAGTGCAGGTGCTAGACTGACCTGCCAGCAGTCCAGGAAAACGCTCGCTGTATTATGAATCGCAAAATACATCAACAAAGCCCTCGCATGTCTGCACAGCTGAAGACTTGTAATAAAAGATTTTTAAAAATGTTTTTAAAACTAGATCAATTGGTATCCTGTGTTCTGAAAGGAAAGGCAATGTAACATGGTGTAAAACATGTTGCTGTCCAGACTGTTGCAGGTTTAAAATCACGCAGAATGCGCCAATCACAGATTTCAGTTTATATTATCTTTTTGCATACTGTCAAAGCTGCAATTATTAGGACTTTCTTGGTTCCAACAGACCTGATTTAACTCATCAGATGTCACAATGAACTTGGAAAACAAGTTCATTGTGACATTTAACAGCATGTTTTTAAACTGTGTATTCCAGAATACAGCATTTTTCAGCTGTGCTGGATCTTTTTTTTTTTCAGCCCAAAGGAAGGATTCCATTGGCAATGTCCTTTGACTCCCCTTCTATTGGACAGGCTTGATGTTGGGCTTAAACTGATAGATGTTGCTTGGGATCAGTGCTGGGAAACGCCAGTTAAATATTCAAGCGCATATGTGTGCAGAGTTGTTTTTAATTGCGGTTTTAAAATTGCTGACTACTGTGTCTTCTGTAGATGCCATCACAGCTGTAGGCTCCTTCACTCTAAAGGCTAGTGAGCTGTTACAGTGAGTCTGAACATATGGCCTCTACATGATCATCTGTTTTGCATGTGCTAGGAATTCCTCATCATTCATCTGTGTTTTGTGTGTATGTGTGTGTGTGTGTGTGTGTGTCCTCCTGAAGAGTGATCGATAAAAGTATGAAGAACTTCAAGGCCTTTTTCCGTTGGCTGTATGTTGGTAAGCCTGGATCCTCTGCATGCTTGCTCAAGTGACATTTGAACTTTGACCAAAGTTCTGTCCTCACTGTAACAGTGATTTTATTAATTTACTTTAATTTAATGTTTTTAAACCCCCCTTTAGCGATGCTTCGCATGTCAGAAGACCATGTTCCACCAGAATTGAACAAGGTGAGAAACTCACAGGGAAACATTCCAGAGATCGGAGGTGCAGAAAGTGTGAAAGATGTCTGTCTAGACATGTATCATGGTACACAAAAGTGTTTGGATTGTAAACAAATCCATTTCAGAGCTGCTGGATGCAGGTTAAAGGGCTCATATTCTACATTTAATTTAAGTTCACTTAACATCTATTATACAAACCTTCTCATAGCTTAGGTATGAATGGATGTGCCTTAACTGCTGTAGTCTGAATAACTAAGCTCCTTTGCAGATTTCTTATATGGCCTAGGAGTCAATGATATTGGTTTGAAAATTTACCAGTGTTTACTTTCTACATTAATGTTATTTATTTGTGTCCACAGATGACCCAGAAGGATTTGGCCTTTGTTGCTGATTTCCTCTCTGAGCATTTCAGTGCTGTGAGTGAATGTAATTGCTAACTTTGCTAACAAATGTTAACGGAACGATGAAACTTCTTTTTAATTTTTTATTTCTTGGTCCTGATAGAATGAAGAGCTGTTTGATCTTAAAGGGAAGTATTTTAATGTGGAACGGGTGGGACAGGTGAGTGGTGGACTTTGTGTCTATGCTAAAGCACTGTTCAGATGAAGTGACATGGCGATTTAGTGTAATTATTACCAGAGTATATCAGCAGTGTTAGTCCTGTCTGAAATCACACTGTCCGCTATTTTTAGAGACACTATTTTGCACTATTATATAGCTATTTTGCATACTCGTGCATCTGTACGATTCCTGAGATCTTTTACATAGAATTAAGCAGTCTGTAGAAATAACCCAAGGTGTAAATATTCCATCATAGCCAGGGAAAACATTTTCTCAAGTGTAGAAACATTTGAAGAGGTGTTTACTTGTATTCTCTGTAGCTCAAATCAAATCATTATGCATCATCCTACCTCAACTCTGAACACTACCACATGACGTATTGTTTCCAGACGCTGTACATTTTCAAACTGGAGGCAATGGTAATAACAAGTTGCAATGACTTTAAATGTTTCATTTTAGAGAAACCTACTGATTCAGGCCTTTTCGCTCACTGGTAATAATGGAAAGCAAGGGTTGAGACATTCACATTATGAATTTTGTAACACAGTATGCATATTTTTAATATTCCAGGTGCTAAATGTTTGTGATGTGAACTTTCAAAGTTAAAATTTGAAACACTTCAGGTGTCTCTCTGAGTTTCTGATTTGAAAGCGTTTTGAAAATTTAAAATTAATCACCGTCACTATGAACAAGTCTAAGTTTCTCTAGAAAGGAGCACTCCCTTTTGAAACAGCCAAGTCGTATGACTGATAAATAGTAAACAAGGTTATGATTAAATAGTAAGACCTGCAGCTTTTGAGCCACTGTATGTATTGCATTTATGCTGAGTTTTCTGATCCTTCACCAATAAGTCATAAACATTACTGATGTCCGGTGCTAACCTTACAGTAATTCACTCTCCCCATGTAAAGCTACATCTTTACAAATAGTACCACAGTGTGTAATGCTCCTGTCATTTTTTTCTTCAGTATCTGAAAGATGAAGATGAAGATCTGGTGTCTCCACCAAACATGCAGGGCAACCACTGGGTGACATTTGTCCAGCAGAGCACGCACCTCAAAGGCAAACCACATTTTCACCCACAGATACCAGTGAAGGGACATAATCATAGTCTGCACTGTTACTGTGAACACTAAAAAAAGTTAATAAATGCATGAATAAAAGCATAATTAAATGAATAAATAAATGTATAATTTGAGGAAGAGTTTCTTAATTAAAGTAACATTTTTGAGTTTGATGAATTGCAGTAAAGCTTTCAATATGCAATGGGTTGCCAGGTAGTGCTTATGCTTACCTTGTATCTACATTCACTGGCCATTATGGTACATCTTCCATAGGGGTACACTTTGTACATATATAATTTCTGACTGTAGCCCTATCAGGCACCATCTACAATGTCTGTGGAAAAAGAACCACTGTTGAGCAGGTATTATTTGAATGGTGGACCACTCTCAGCACAGCAGTGCTACAGACATGATAATGGCATGTTAGTGTGTGTTGTTCTGGTGCAGCACTGATGGTGAGCTTTTTAAACCAGCGTTTTTGCTGGGTTAGCAGTCTGCCAGCAAGCAGTTATCCAATGTCAGAATCTGACAGTTCATAAATGGAAGTTAGAAGTTACACATGTCTAATAGATTGGACAATAAGTGTCCACAACCCCAATGTCACAACACTGATGTCATCGTCTCTGCAATGCAGAGAATGACCTAAAACCCAGATAATATCTGGTTCTATGGTGGCCCTTGTCAATTGATTAGAAGGGTGGAAAGTTGTGCATAGTAACAGATGGGCTATAGTCAGTAATTGTACCTACAGAGTGCATCCACATTATAACAGTGTCTAGTAAAAAAAGTGGCTAATCATAGTAGGTGTAAGGTATGTGCTCACAATAAACTGGCAGCTTTGCGCATATTTACTCATGCAGGCATATTTACTGGCTTGTGATTTTATGCAGAGAGCCCTTTGCTGTTCCCAACCTACCCACAAAAGTCCCTGCACTTTGTTAAGAGGATGATGGAAGCCACTATTGATCTCTGTCTGCAGAAACCAGCCGTGAGTCTGCAACTTGTGTACACACACAAAGTTCTCACTTGTTTTTTGTATTTCTCTCTCATTCTTTAATGCATTGCTTTTTGGGCTGGTTACATTAATTTCATTACTTCATAAAAGGGTCGTCATTCTATTCCTTTCACATTTTACGACTCTGTCTTCAACCCGGTTATTAAAATCTGACTTGGTGTTTTTGCTGAGTCAGATGCGTGTGCTTGTGCTTTGGATTCCGTCAGAGAGATAAATCTGTCTTGCTGCAGTGCCAGTTGATTCTGAATTGGATCCCCCTACTCCCTCCAAAAGAAAACACTTCTCTGTTCCTTCATATTTATGACAATAATACAAACCAAAACTTTCCGTCTGAGCCTAGCTGTTCACATGGCGTCGTATTTTGAGGCAGAATGTAAGGTACAGTCTGGTACAATTGGTAGGCAACATTAGGAACCTAAACATGAAATTTAAACCTAATCGAAGGCTGACGCATATGACATGTCAGCATTTGTGACATCTGAACAATTACCTTCTCAAATGCCATTTCAGTTTAATTCAGTAGCCTTTAGCAGCCTGAACAGGAAAATGAAAAGCAATTCATATGGTGCTTGCTGTATATAAATTGATTGGCATGTTAATCACCATATAGCAATTGGATTTCAATTAAAATAAACCACAGATGCCCCTATATTTTCACCCAATGGCCAAATGTTTTCAAGGCACCTGCACTTATCAATAGCAGTTTGTTTCTGTCGACATCTCCCTGTGCTCATAATGTGAGTATTGATTGTGGATCTTTTGTGAGTGTATCCATGCATGTGGTTTTGTTCATCTGCGTGTTGTGTGTTGATCTGCCTGCAGGAGGTAATAGGGAGTTCAGTGAAGCAGGCTGTGTGTTTGCCCTTGTACTCAGTGTGTGAGAGGTAAGCCACACCGTTTAAGACCAATAATGGATTTTAAAGTGCAGGATAAAGGTTTACGCTGTGTTGCCCACCCAGAGTTAATGTGTATGTTGTTGACAGGTCAGAGGACACACCTCAGCTGTTTGAGCTTCCATCACTGTGAGTAGACGGGAAACACCTAAATGCAATTTTTCTTCCACTAAAGCTATAAGCAGTGTTTTTGCTCCAAGTACTTTGTGAATGAGGCTCATTTATCTTACCTCAGTCTTAAAGGTACAGTTACAAAAGTATATGGTTGAATTCCGTGAAATAAGGAGAGTTTGGAAAATGTTTTTGTAAAACTAAAAAACTAAATAAACTGTATTTGATAAATAAAACCACACAAGTAGATCTTAAACGAAGGAAAATCAAACACAAGAAAATTGTATTGCATGAGCCCTTTAACCTTAAACTCTTTTAGGAAAACAGATAATCAAGTCAAAACCTATAAAAAGTAGATAATGTAGGCTGTATGAAATTAGTTCAATAAAACACTTATTAGTTTAGTTAGGCTAACTTAATAACAATTAAATAATGTTCACAAATTTTAGTATGTGCACTTTGTGTTTTATTGCACTCAAGAGCTAAACTAAATAAATGATTTAAATAATTAGAACTGAGTAAAATTAATAACACAAAGAGATTAATGATATTGTAATGATGTTTCTGCAGCTGGAATGATAAGAACGGTGCTATGCACAATGTGGTGTTCTGTATGCCAGAGATCTCGTCTTCCAAAATCTACATCCTCAGAAGAGCAACGGACCCAAACAGGTGCTTGTCTAATCTCTCTGTTTTATTTAATTGAATCAGGGCTGGAAAAAGTGTTGAGGAATCATACTTGCCTGTAAGTACTTTCAAACTAAAAGTGTAAATACACTGAAGGTATACTTGTCAGGTTTCATTATTAAAATAGTTTATTTATTTATTGCTATTTTTGTTTAGATCTGTCCTTAATGGCCTGGTGGCAATACACCTGAACACTCCGCTCAACACCAGTATTGAGGATGAAGCGTCTCTGGCAGAGCCGGTGTAAGTTTCTTTAACGTCTTGTAGATGTGGAATTTAAAAAAATGTGGACTGTGAAAATCAAAGCAGTATATTTTACATGTTTTGATTTCTCTGTTGTCACCATTACTTTGTTTTAGTGATCGCTCCTATAGTTGTCTTGATGCTCGTCTCTATGACGATGAGACGTTGACAGTGGTTCTGCAGTGTCAGGAGGAAGATGAGAACAAGCTCCGCCTCCTTGCTCAACTTCCCCTCAACTCAGCCCTAAAGTGTGAGGAAGTGTTTAGATGGGACCCCACCCTAAGGTACCACCTACCAAGAGCATAGCAATGGCATTTGATTCAAATCTCTTACTCTCTTTAGGTGAGGAAAATTAGCCTAAATGTACTAGAGGCACTGCAAAGAAACGGTTGGCAAAAACGTAGTACACTGAGACCATTTTATACCTTTTTTTGATGTCCGCAAATGTTTGAGGCAGTGCAGACATCTTTAGGACACCTTCACTTTTACATTTTTAGGCCATGAGCCTATCCCAGACACAAGTTTAGTTTTGATGTTCTGTGAGTATATGTACCAAAAACTGTTGTCCTTTATTTGCCACGGCCATTTTGTAACCTATTTTTAGTTTAACAGATTGAGTCTGTTACTGGGCTTATGGGACTGATTAAATGTAAATGACTTGTTGTCTCATTTAGTCTGGCTTAAATGCTCCTTGGACCTTAATTTTGTATTGGATACAGGCTGGGAAGACATTTGCATACTTACTGCAACCTTATTTTAAGAAAGTGAGAAGTTCTGTTTACCATGAGATGGCACCGTTAATATGTGCTACTGTGTACGTGTTGTGTTGTGGCCAGGTTGGACCAGCAGAGTGAAGGGATCCCCGTACAAGAGCTTACCTGGGGAAACCAGAGCCGAGATCTAGAGAACATGAAGGCCCAGTTTGTGGCTGTGAATGGCATCCGCAAAGTAGCCTGCGTGGTAAGAACCGTCTCCTATTCTTCTATTTTCTAAAGCTTGCTGAGCATAGTCTACTATCACGCTAATTTTACTTATCTTAAGTGAAAAGGGTGGATTAGATGAAAACAAGTCTAACTTATCAATGTTTTGAGTAGTAAAAAGAATAAAGAATGAAATAATGAAATTAGACTGAAAATGAAAACAAACATACATCTAAAATCTAAAACCCTGACCGAAACACTTTTTTACATCTTTTACATTATCTTTTGAACTACTGTTCTTTAAGTAGAACATATTTTCATTAATAGTTGTTATTGGACTTAATTTTTTGTGAATAGCACATAATCTGGTGGATTTTGAAAAATTGTCAAGACATGAATGCCTCCGAATATGCAGTTACGTTCAAGCACCAGGTTAATTTTCTTTTGGTTTTATCTTATTTTGTTTCTGATGTATAAAAAATAGACTGTGATTTAGTGCCTCTTGTAAATATATCCATTCAGAAACGGTTGCAATACATGTTTTTCTGCCACAACAACACAGTAGCAAAACATTTCCACTTAAGCCTGCGTATTCTGCTGTGTAAAGCATAGGCATGTTCCAGTACTGTCAGTGTTTCTGTATTTAAAAAATCATGTGTTGCTTTAACAGACATGTATAATGTTGTGTCCCTACCACCTACGTAGGGAGAAAGGAGATAACATGTGTTGGTTGATGGTTTTGTTGAGTTTGTATGAGCCAGCAGTTTTTTTTTTGTTTTTTTTTTCTCCTCTTTTTTGCTGTAATCCCTATGTGTATGTTTGTGCAAAGAGGATTTGAGATTAGGATCATGGAACCATTGCAGTTATTTGTAATGTGTGTTCGAGCCTATTTAGTTAATCATATTAAAAGGATTAGTTGAACATAACAGAGCGCTAGCCATTTACAGTGGGTCTATTCTGTTTACTAGAGCGATCTTAGTTTTCCCTTGTATTTGCAAATGCATAGTATGTATGTGTTTGTATGGTTACAGAGTGGGTTTGTGGATGGCAGCTGTTTGCTACAGTCCATGTTAAGATACTAAAAACATCCTGTGCGTTTTTTATTCAACCAGTTAAGCTCAAACCTGCGTCACATCCGCGTGTTTGAGATGGATGCAGAGGATGAGGAGGATGAAGAGCGAGGTGACCAGTCGCAGGATATCAGTTCTGATCAGGATGGACTGGAAGAGACTTCAACCAATCAGGGAGCAACTGGAGCAGATGTAGGGGGAGAGGCAGAGGCTTGTGAGGAAATGGGGGAGGCGTCTGGAGACACCCTGGAGCAGACGTCAGAGTCTGATACACTATGACCTTTGACTCTGGAGTCAAGCCCTCTTTCACTTGCACACTGGACTTACAACACTTCAACATCTTACTAGTAGTGACCAGAGTACAAATAAAATATTCCAAGTATTTTTGTAGTAATAATACATCTGCCTGAAATGTGGTGTTCTCCTTTGAGAATAAAGTGATGTTTTGAACAGATTAGGCTCTATAGCTCTTTGGTTCATGCTTTTGGTATATTTTTAGAACGTTTAAGTACGTCATTGGGGTCTGGCTGGAGGGTCACAGCAGTGCACACAGCTGCGTGTTTTACTGTTCTGACATATGTGATATAGACAGAGCGTATATAACAGAATATATATAATAGTTATTGAAGCTGTTGATTTAATTTGGATTAACTGGTTAATGTGGTAACATAACTGACAGTCTCTTCAACAAGACAGATTACTGCAGAAATAAGGAATATGAAATAAATATAGTGATATGATGGAAGGATGACTAGAAAGCCATCTATAAGGAATAATTGCTGGATATTTTGAGCTGGACTTTTTGAAATAAACATTTTGACTATAACTGCGGGTAGTTTTACACCCCTGCAGTAGATAAAGATATGATAATAGGCAGACCAGGTCTTCTGTTTAATATAGGAGTCATTCATTCATTCTTTTCACCAATGTCTTGAAACATTGAGTTTTCAGATTTACACATACTATCGCATATTATGCAGTTTTTCAGAGGTATCCCAGGCATAGTGATAAGTGCTGGGCTATGACAACTAACTGGGGTGAACTCTGTGCTTCAGCGCCACCCTGAGGCAGATCTCTGCTGCAGCATTCGTTATATAAGGATAGCAAAGAAACCGATCAGTCCCAGACCTTCCAAGATCTCCTGTACTTTGCCCCTTGATTGTGGTACCTTTTTGTTTCTTGGAGTAACAAAGTAATACTCTTCAGCTGAGTAACAAAACTAGTATAAAGTTATAAAATACATTTTAAAAGCTCAGTCTGAAAGCTGCCTATATTTCTATTGTGTATGCTTTTACACTCACCCCACCTCAACGTTTAGGCCCCCCCGCTGTAACGTCTCCATCTGTGTTTGGGAACTGGTAGTTTTCCAGCCTGTATTGCCATTTTATACCAGTGTATTGAATGTAGCCTTTATAAAACAAAGCCATTGTATGCAGACGACAACAATAAAGACTAATTACAGAAGCATTAATGAGACAAACTATACAAGTCGTATACAGATGTCCACAAGGGCAGAACGATGACGTTTCAAATGGTATGTTGTGGTATGTGTGGAGTTTTGTGCTTAATTAATCCAATATGTGAACAGTTGCATGAAGTTATCGAAATGCGCGTTCACGGGAGGAGTCGCTCCCAAAACGTGCTCGTGCCAGGCAGGCCGCGCGATGACGTAGCGCACCTTGCCTTTCTTCCATTCCCCCTGGTGTTCGCGGCAAAGATGGCGACGGAGCCGCCCGTGTGTGCGCGAGCTCGGCGAAGATGACGACTACAAGCCGAATAACTTACTTTACAGCCGTCGCGCTGACAGCGTAGACTTCAGAAACGCCCAGAGAAGCACTCGAGAACTTGTCGGCTTGGTGGAAGTGGATTAGAGCCGACTGACTGTTAATTTTTTGCCCCCTCTCCTCCCGCCGCTCTGTCGGTTCGTGTTTTTGGCTATGGAGGACATCAACTCGAACATAAACGCTGACCTGGAGGTCCGTAAGCTTCAAGACCTGGTCAAGAAACTCGAGCAGCAGAACGAACAGCTCCGAAGCCGCTCGGTTCTGATCTCGTCCGGGGCCGCGCCTGGAGCCAACGGCAGACCACTGAGCGCCGGTTACGATTCTCCGCTGTCTGCGGGCGCGGCGTCGTGTCTCCCCGGCTTCGGCGGGGCGAGGGGCTTTACTTTCGGTGGACTGCTGGAAAATTCGCGCTGCCTGAGCCCCAGGCGTTCTTACCACGGATCTTACGGAGGCTATGACACGGACGCCGCCTCAGCCACCACAAACACCGTTGTCTCTTCACGTTACCGCGACTCTGTAGTAGATTTCATCGAGGACGGAGAAAGTTCAGTGCTGGACGAGGTGGAAATCCTTGACCTAGAGGATATGGATTGTCTGAACGAGGACGAGGACAGCTGGTGAGTACAACAGCGCAGAGGAAGAGACATGAGGCAGTGGGCCCGAGTGGAAGCTAACGATATGAAGTTTGACAGGCCGGCTGGAGTGACTAGGGCTTGAGGGGAAGTGAGCTGCGCAGGAATGCGCATAGTAATGAAGTGGGATCAAACGGTGCTTTATATGTAAAGGCCATTTGTATTTCACCGGGTTGGCCCTGTTAGTTTTGGCTCATAAGTCCTCCGGTTCCACCGTGTGGGTCGCGGTTAGCCGCCGCTAACTTTCCCCTGCTGTCCGCCGGATCAGGATGGTGTCACTTTCTGAACGGAGACCGGGGTGGACTACAGAGAGCAACAGCTTACGGGTAAAAGGAACTAACTCCCAGGCCGAGGCCATAAGTGGCACCACTTGACCTGTTTCTGGACTTCAGTGCCAGTTACCAGTCAGTTTAGCTCTTTTCTGTGCTGATTTGTACGCGGTATAGCGGGGAGTCACCCACGAGCATCTGTTCTCTGTTGGCATGCGGTCACTATACATTCACCACAAACACACTGTTCCTATTTGCTGGCTCTCAGGCTCCCCCTTTATCACCTGTCATAAGCCTCCACTCATTTGACAGCACCACGATGGCTATTTGCAGGACACTGTTTGTTGCATGGCCTGTTGCTTTTGGGTTGTTCCCAGTTGTGAACCCCAGGGTGTATCACCAGAGTTTACTGTGACACCTGTTCATAGGGAACAGGGGAAGCTGCTGTAGACACCCCCCTCAGTCACTGCTTGAGCAAAACACATTTGTGCTGACTAGAGCACCTGTGACAGCCCTGTCCCAAAGAAGACTGTGACTCAGTCAAACAGGGTGTCTTGCGACAGAGGGCAGGGATAGGTCAGGAGCATAGTGGGTGCTCTTTGTTGTCACCAGGTTCGGCCATGTGACATTTCAGAGGTGACTCTGTGGGTGTTGGGGGTGGTGTGTGAGTGCTTCATAGCTCCTGTTTGTTGTAGGTGACACATGCTTATAACAAGTATGGTACACTGGTCGTTCAGTGTAAGGGTTCAGACGCATAGTCTTAGTTTTAATTATGTAGACTTGAGCGGTCTGCCGATTTTGGAACAGCTGAAATTCAGCTGGTGATGCCTGTGTGCTCTGAGCGTTCTGACCGGTCTCACACATTCCAGATTAGTATTTTATGGGTGTCTGGATGAACCAAGGTTTTCACACGGCCCAGCAGACAGAGGCTAACTGTATTTCAGAACAAGTGAGTGTTGTTGTTGTTATTGTTGTGTTTTTTTATCGTCACAGCAAGTTTTTAGGCGTACCTATTACAATATGTTGCAGTTCAATAGTGTTATGGTATTGTGTCTTTCCATTGGCTGTATTTTCAGGAAAATTAAGTTTTCATACCCTTTACAAATATTTTCCCCCCTCATAGACAGCACTAATTCTGAAACTTGAGCTTGTCTGGGTGGATTCACAAAACCAGCGTGGAACATTAGGGAGCTCTGGGAAATCCCTGCAGCAGCTGGACTGCTGTGGTGGTGAGGACTCAGCGATGAGATCAGTGATGAGATCAGTAATGAAATTTAAAACCTTAAGGCTACTACCAAGGTGAAATGTGATGAGTTCACCAACAGGGGACAAGACAATTGGTGATCTTATCAAAGTCAAAGGAAAGTCATTTCTTATTTAGTAATCAGATGTAATCGGCCAAATGAGAGAGTTAGCTTTGGCACTGACAGCTTTTCACTGACAGCAGTGAAGTGATGGTAACTGTCCACAGTCGATCAGTTTTGAGTCTTCAAGGTTACCTCCTCCTGACCTGATGGGCAGTCTACATCAATGATATGGACATGTAGACTAGCAGCTGCCTGAAGGTAAAGAAGCTCCTCTGCCACTGACGTGGTACAGTGTAGGGCTGAGGGAGCTGCGATTTATACCCTGCATTATTAGCCATGAGTTTTAAGTGGGGAAATTTAACTCAATGACACAAAACTGCCAGTAGATGAGTTGGACCAGTTGAATGCCACCTAACACACACTTTCTGTGACATCACAGCTGCAGCTACCTCCACCCCTACAACTAAAGGTGTGGGACACCTTGCCATAAGACACAAAAAATATGTCTAGAACTTTATATAAACAATAATTGCAAATTAAATTGCCAGAAAGACCACACTTAGACATTTTCCCCAGCTTGTTTAGCCCTAGTGCCATGGTCTGTTGCTATGGATGCGTTGTTTTCAAAACATGTAGAAGAATTAAACTTGAAATAGTGTATCACAGAATAAAACTGTGTTCCCAGTATACACACCGGTCTCATGGCAGGCATAAATCATTCGATATGGGGGAAAATGCCATGCAATAAAAGTGAAAGTTTTGTTAAATACATACAAAATACTTTACTAGATGCCTTGAGAAGGACCAGGTTAGAAATGGTCAGAAATGCTCATGTGTGTGTCTGTTGATTTTATTGGCAGTAAGAGATTTTAACAGAATGCGTGTCTATCATTCTATCATGCAAATAACCAGTAAATCATTGCATGTTCATTTCAAAGGTAAATCATGACACCACCATATCTCTGTCTCTCTCTGTCTCTCTCTCTCTGTCTGTCTCTCTCTCTCTGTCTGTCTCTCTCTCTCTGTCTGTCTCTCTCTCTCTCTGTCTGTCTCTCTCTCTCTCTGTCTCTCTCTCTCTCTCTGTCTGTCTCTCTCTCTCTGTCTGTCTCTCTCTCTCTCTCTCTCTCTCTCTGTCTCTCTGTCTGTCTCTTACTTGCTCACTTACACATAGTCACTCAGAGAAGAGGATTACACTAAGTGCCAAGCTCTGTCACTGAGTCCTGGCATAATCCTAAAATACTACCAGGCTGGATTACCAGCCAGCCGGCAGCTGTTCTGAAGCCAGAGAAGTGTTTTAGTAGGCCTGTTTCACTCTCACTTCTAAAGACCTTCATACGTCCTTAATTCATGTTGTCAAACGTTGCAGTAGTTAGTGTTGTTGTGTTGACGTTCTAAGGCCCTGTTTTAGATGAGTGTACCACAAGGCCGCCATTCTGGCTTTGTTGTGTAACAGTTTTTGAGGAAGTGTCACTGCGAATAGCAAAGACACTCGAAATATTCCACAGGTCTTCGGTTTTATTTTCAGGCTGTCTCGCTCCTTGTGTGAGATTCCAAACCTGTTGGAGCACCTGTGTATGTCAAGCAGCAGCTTCACAGCTCCTACAGTAAACCATACAGATGCACATCAGGACTGTTTCACTGGTGGAGCCCGCTCTTTCTGTCACCCTCTGCCTCTCACACTATTTACAATTCTGGCTCATAGTTGCTGACTCTGATATATTTTAATACCAGATAGAAGGATGTCCTCACTCACTAAGAGTCTAAAAGTCTTTGCTTGTTTATTTGTCATTCCATATTTTACACAGGGATCAGATTACACAACTTCAGCCAGATTTCAATGCAATTTTGACATAGCTGACAAAAAGCACCCTGAAAATGAGCGTGGGAGCAGGCTGTGTAATCTGGGATGCTGTATTATACTCCAGCAAAGTGTTTAGTATGTCGGAGGTTTTTTTCCCCCTCATGTTTCCTGTCTAGTTTGACATTTCCTACAATATTTTTTGATGTTGACCTGTATGAAGACAGAGTGCTCTCTGGTGTACATGTGTAAACATAAAAAAGAGAGGAGTGCTGCTTTTGCAACTAACTGATTCAATTCATGATCCTGGGTTCATGGTTCAGCATTCTTCTGATATTTTAAATAAAATTTAAGTACTGATGAATAATGTCTATAAATAAATTGCCCGACCAAGTAATGCTAGACATAGCACAAGCACAGCACTGCCAGATCCTGACTCCTGAGTTGTTGTTTGATGTTTAACTTTGTGTTTAAACATGCAGTTGAATTAGATGAGAAAATTAACAGAATGTTCAGTCTCCCCTATGCATTTTTAGTTTTGCATTGTGATATCTCAAATATGTCAATGTTACAGGACCTTGTTATGCTCCTGTTAAAGCATGATTACGCCTGAAGCTACATGCTGTTACATTTATATAAGGCCACAAAAAAAGTTTGTGCTTTTATGTATTCTTTACAGGTTGTATGAGGCGAAGCTGAATAGTCCCCTGCAGAAAGCGCTCAGTCCCATTGTGTGGTGCAGACAGGCCCTGGATAACCCCAGCCCTGACATGGAGTCAGCCAAACGTTCGCTCCTCCACAGACTCGACCTCACCATGTCTGGTACAACATACCTACTGGCAAATATGCCCTGTTTCATCATCTTTTTTTTTTCTTCCTCATTATAATTTTTCGCTGCTAATATCCCTGATTATTTTACTTTGTTTTCTGTCTGACTCTCTTCTCACATCCCTCCTCTGAGTATAGTCTCACTTCTCTCCTCCTCTCTTTCTTTATCCCCTCTGGTTTGGCTCTCTCCTGCTCTCTCCTCCTGCTCTCCTCACTGTGATCCGGCTGTCACTGGACTTGTATATATGTTCAGCATGTGGGCTGGCAGCTCTTTGGGCTCTGTCTTTGACTTCGAGAGCTTGCACATCCGGCTGTGTATGTGCGCCTGTGCACATTCTCACACTAATTATAGATGAAGCTTTCTGGGAGAGCTCCGAGCAGTGGGGATTGTACAGACAGGGGTCAGTGCCATTTTTGCTCATGTATGCTCATATGACTTTTACTTCAAATTAAGCAACACTATGGATCAGTACTGACGGTCTACAGTTACCACTGAGCCACGTGCATCAGCGCATCAGCGCCTTTCACATGTGTTCTACACTATTAGAAATCATGCGACTGTGAGCGCAGTGTTTTCACTTACAGCACAGTATGCTATAAACAATTAACTACAGCCCCACAATCCTGGTACCGGGCCCACAAAAAGGCTGTACCTTTGTTATATACCAGAGCTTTCTGTGTGTTGTCATGTTTTTATTCCACTGTGTTGTTCCCTCCACATGTGAGTGTGAGAGCTCATTCAGAATAGAATTTAGATTGCTAAGTACTTTTTATTGCTTTGTTTAATCAGAGTTACAATAAAGCATGACTAATGTCCAACGTATTATTCCTGCTCATAAGTTTGCTTGTGTATAAATGCAATTTGTGGCACAAACTTAAAAAAAAAAAAAAAAAAGGCTCATTCTAGATCATATTTGGGACTGATTATTTTTGTATTGAAATCAGCTATGTTCAAATGTTAAACATTACCTTTTTATAAGAGCCTACAGTGGCAACAACATTGTCCTAATGAATTTTAATCCAATTTAACTGAATAACATGGGGCTTGGATGGATAAAATGGCAGACATAGCAGTGTTTTTGTCATGAAGGGTAATGATCTTATTTTAAACTTTTTATTTTTTGCTCAGAAGAACTCACAATGGATGTGGTGTACTGGTAGATTGTAAATATGATATAAAAGATGGATGGGATTCTTTGAATTGATGCTTTGTTTTTCTCTCCAAAGCCAAGTGCTGGCACTGTGCCTACGCTCCGCTCTAGGGATGCCTGAACTGTTACATCACATTGACCGACCTCGGAAGTGTTTCAAATGAATCATGCTGTGGCACAGGCACCCTTTCTTGACTCCATGCATAAGGTTTCTTTTTCTTAGCTCCTTTGAGATAGACCCGCAAGCAGATCACTATACCAACCTACATGGTCATTATTCTGGGTGTGTCCATTAAAATTATGCTCAGTAGAGCATTTCCTTTTCTGAATCTCAATTTGAGGTGAAGCTGGGCTGCATTTGTTTGTTTAAACTCTGTGGCACTGTATGTGGCTACTAAGCAGTAAACAGTTTGTGCATAAATGTCTGTGCAAGATAATATGGTTATAAGGCATGATGATGAACAGTCCTCTCCATTACTTGATGATGAAGCACTTTACCAGGCCATTATTGATTTAGCAATAAGGGAGAGATTCCAAACAATGGATTGCCCTGCATCCTTGACACCGTAAGAGTAAAGCTATCTTGATGCGAAGCTGCTGGCCAGCCTGGCTGCTCAGGGACTGTAGGGAGTAATGCTTGAATGCAGGTTACCTGAGTCAAGTTGATTCCCTGGAGCACCTGCAGGGTATCCAGGAGAACTCTCAGAGGCGTGTGCTCAACGTGTGGGCCATGTATTCTGTTTTGTATCCTGTGGGACACACCCTTTAGTGGAGTTCTTTGTTCCATCCTTTTGAGATGTGAATAGAGCATGTTTTCTTTGGCGACTATGTGTATGCGTGAGAGAAATGGAAGATTGTGTTTGTGCAGATCAAAGATTGAAGAATTTGTTCTACTGCTGCTGCCCTTTCATTCATACACAGTTTTTACTTTGCATGTTCTGTGTAGTTCATTTGACAACACAAATGTGCTTTGACAGCAAGGGATCAGCAAGGTTTAGGGCAGAGGTGCAATCTGGGGTGGGGGAACCTAAACAACAAAAATGGATCCACTGAGCTGGATGACTGCTGTAAAACTTTCTGAACATCTGAGTCACAAATGGGCTTTCTCTCTCCTGGTAGAATATCATGGGAGCAGGCAGCTGTGTGTGTTTGTCTGTCCATGGCAACCAATCCCCTCTCTTTACACTTCTGTCTGAAATGTAAACAATGGCCCAGTGCTGTTCCAAGCTCCATGGTTGCATAACTCACTGAAGATGAACAGAATTAAGACAGAGAGAGAAAAGGAGAGCTAGAGTTTACTAGTTCACTGCTTGATATATTGATGAGTTTGTTTTTTTTACCTTGAACTTGAAGTGAATTGTTGATTGATTGTTTACATTTGTAGGATATTTCTATTGCCAGATTTTGCTGCCAGTGTTTAAAGTGGACTGTTTCAGAACATCTGCACTTGCTGAGTAACTTCACCACATCTAGTATTTGAGATGATCATTTCTTTCCTTTTTTGACATTATTCTGTCTTTTTTTAATGTGACTAAACAGGCCTCTAAGGAGGAGTCTCTAGATTCTCTCAGTCTAGATTGTGGGGCATGCGTAGAATTTGATGTTGTCTTACTATATGAAGGATTCCAAACACAAAATCTTTGATTAGTTAGTTCCTGTCACTCAGATGGTTGATGAGATTCAGATGGGCTGAAAAGCATAGTTAATGTTATTTGATATAGATCTGCTATGATAAGTACTCTCATTGGCTATTTACACTTTTAACTGAATTGGCCTGTTTCAAGTAGGCAGTTCTGTTTTATTGCACTATAAAATCTGCTGACTCTTATTTGATGGTCAAAAGTGTGACCTTTTTAAAACATATCAGATTTTTCTTGTAGGTTTAATTTTTTTATGTATGTTTATCTTGTGTTCTGCATGTCTTTATGGTTTCTTCCCCCGCCCCCCAAAGTCTGTGTCTGCTCTTTAATGGACAGGCCACCTGTCCAGGATGTTTCCTGACTTCTGCACAATGATAACTGAGAGGCAGCCCAGAAGGATAAAGAAAATACTGATGTTGTGCATCATAGCAGTCTTTTGTTGTTTTTGCTTAACAAAATAACACTGTTCTTAAATCAGACTCAGACTGATCATCATGGTATTGTGGTTGTTCCTCAGTAACTTGAAAGCATACCTGCGTCAAGTGTGTTTAGTGTTTGAAGTGAGATGTAGACTGTAGGTAGGTCAAAGGTTCTTCAGCTTGAGTGCTTTAGAATTGCTTTTAAATGGTTTCTCAATTATTCAGATTTAAGTGCATCTGCTGGATACTACTTGGATGCTCCAGAGCAAGAGACCTTTGCTCTTCTTTCCCCCTGCCCAATCCCTTTTCTTTCTTCCATGGCTCAATTCCCTTTCTCTTGCACTCGCTTCAACTTCCCAATGTTTTCTTTTCCTTATATACTTTTTCCCCTCCCCTGACCAACCTCTTTCACTTCTGCTTTGCTTCATGCCATCTGCTTTTCCTATCTATTTGTCTATTTCTCACCCAGTCTGCCCTCTCTCGCTCTCATTCCTTTCCTCATATGAACTGCCCTTAGCCTTGTTTGTGCTTGTGGGTCTCTTTGCTCTTTGCAGTCACTGTCAAACTCCCCTCAAATAACCTCATTGTACTTCCACAGCACAGCTTACCGAATACTAATGTCTCATTTAAGAGCGTTAAGTTTAAAGTTAAAGTTTCTGCATCTACCCTTTGTGAGGTTTAAGGTAAAAGTAACAAGATGCCTGGCACCTCAGTGCATTTGTGAATCGTAAGTTGTTTAGGTTGTGTTTTACTGGAGGGATTGACAGACCAAGGTTAGTGGAGGAAACCAGGCTCTTTATCCTCTAATGAGCTCTGCAGATTTATTAACCTACATTCTGGGCCATGGGATACTACAGCTAACACACACACACACACACACACACACACACACACAGACAGACACAGTCAGATGTGGACTGAGTCAGTCTAAGATAATGGATGTGGAAAGATTTGCTTCCATGAGCCAGACCAACAGCTGCACTGGAATGAACAGGCCATCAATTTTTGCTTTTCCACATCTGGCTTGAGGGTCATTGTAGGAAGTTGACTTACACTTGGTGATTCTGCTTGAAGAACTGAATTATCAACGCTAATAAACAATGTATTAAAAATTAGTAAATAGTTTAGTTAAATTATTTATGAAACAAAACTTGGGGTGGGAGCAACTGTATTTTGTAGTTGCTATGATACATTTTTGTTGTTGTGGTCAAGGGTATGCTTTTCTGAACATACCCCAGATATCTTAAGTGCCTAAAGATCACTAACCAGCTGCATGTTTGTTTTAAAAAGCATACTGTCCTGTTTTACTAGATTTAGTGCAATGCACTTTGTAAATACTAAATGAAGTTTGTGACTGATTTGTGGTAGAGTTTTTAAATGTACTCATTATTGCTTTGTCGGTGCTTATTCTGGCGACTGACATTAAGTAAAGGACAAAATAAGTGAATGTTAAACCTCATGGACTTGGCAAAAATGGGACAAATTATGAATTGAATATTGTTAATAAGGCACAATGAAAATTTGCAGTAGCAATGTTGAACAGCATTGTCATTTGGTATGGCAAAGTTTGTGACTCCATCCCTCTTTTTGACCTGTCTCTGAAAGCTCACTACAAAAGTGCCTACAGAGAACAAGCTGTCTGTTTGTTTGATTGATCAGCAGCACTAACATCAGTTATATCCACAACCTAAACCTAGTTAGCTAACTGCTAAGCCATGCTCCTGAAAGGGATTGTCGCACAAGCTGCTGTGATGTATTGGGTCCCGTTATGAGTCATGAGACGTGTTTGTGGACACAGCAAAGAATTTCTCCTATGTTTAGAAGCCTTCTGCGTCATGCCTCTAAAGAACAATTGCAGGGAAACACTGAGTCTTGAGTCTTGATGGTAGGTGTGGAAAGTTCGCGTATCATTATCTTTAAACTGTTAAAATGAATCGCCTGTTATCACAGATAAATTAAGTAAATCATTTATATGAGGATACTGCAACATTGGGCTCGTGCTAGGTAGCAGACACATTACTATAGACAAGTATTGATAACAGATTTAGAAAGACTTGAATAACCTGCTTGCTGTGAGTTTTGTCTGGGACTCAGAGCAGTGGATCAAGTCTCACTTTAAATAAGGGAAAGAAATGATAGGATTTATTTTTTATCAGATCTGACATCACCTGCTCCAAATGTAATCTCACCCAACTTATGTAGAGCTGAAGAAGCTCTGAACAGAAATACTAACAGCCTTCTTTCCAAGTACAAACATACAAAAGACTATACTCAGAAACTATAAAAAAGAAGAAATTCGTGAAAAAATGTAGGTACATGATTTGAAAAAGTAAAATACTTGCAGGCTAATGGAGGATTGCTTTCAACCACGGTGCACTTTGCTCCATAGACGGCTATGATGAGAGGAAAGGTGTCACTGGAAAGGGTTTCCTCTGGTTTGTGTTAAGCTGGGTTTTAAGAATAAGCCTGTTTTCATCTGAACTTTTTTATAAGAGAAAACAACACATTCACAGTCTGACCCATCACATCAGTTTGCATAAGGCTTAGTGAGAGAGCTGATGTTAGCTTTTTATGTATATGTTTATATGCATATGTAATATGTTTCTGAAAGGCCTAGGTGTGTGTCTGTGTCTGTCTGTGTCTGTCTGTGTCTGTCTGTGTCTGTCTGTGTCTGTCTGTGTCTGTGTGTGTCTGTGTGTGTCTGTGTGTGTCTGTGTGTGTCTGTGTGTGTCTGTGTGTCTATAGATTTCAGTGATTATCTTTGGTCCTTTTCTCCATTGCAACAGAATAGGGCTCGTTTGTCAGCCCTAATGTGCTAATGTCTGCTTTAGGCAGGACAGACTCTCCTCCCGGCTTCTTTTAAAACACAGCCACACACACACACACAACCCCCTGTCGGCCTGCTGGGGGTTTGAGTCCATGTTCCGTAGAATTCTGCGCCAAGGAAGTTTAGCCTGACATGTTGCACTCCTTAAGGGCTGCAATTATTACTATATCTTTTATATACTATAATTTTTTAATGTTGTTTGAATATTTTATTGGTTACTTTCTTGGATGTTCACATATTCTGTAAGAAGATGATGAGTTTAGGTGTTTTACATTAACTGTGTTCGAAAAGTACAAAGTTTTCTTCTTTTTACTACCTATTATAATTGGCTGGCCCTTTAGACAGCCAGTTAGCCTGTTTGCTGGGTGCCGATAGCTGTTGCTTTTACAGCTAATCCAAAGTGCTGACCACTATAAATAACTCTTATTTAGTCCAACCATTCCTGCCATTCAGCAGAGCTGTACATATGGGTTGTGTGTGTGCTTGGATGCAGTGGTGTTGTTTCCCTATGTTGAATTTCGAAGGAAGTCTGTGGAGAGGTCATGTTGAAAGATGGAAAGGGAAGGAAACAGTGTAAAGGAAACGGTTGGAAGAAGAGACAGTGGACTCTAATGGCCTGTTTAGTGCCCAGGTCTGAGCGTGCTTACACATGTGTACACAAGTGCACACACACACAGAGTGTATGTCCATGGGGGCCTCGTTCCATTATCCTCTGAGCCCCTGCGGCATTGCTGCTCTGAATGCACAGATATGCGCAGATATTCATCATCAGTGAATTCAGATTCTCCAAGCCGACTTAATGCTTGTTGGCCTGAATACCAAAAAGGTTTCTCTGATCCTGAATGTAGTGCTAATCATTTTGTGTGATGTAGAAGTCTATTTTACACTGTGTCTAACAAAGGCAGTCTGCTCTTACAAGCTTGCTTAGTTTACATTACCGGTAACCTTCACCTGTTAGATGGGTAGTACAAACTGCTTTGTAGTTTCTTTGTCCCGCTCAACAGCCATGTTAAATCTGTTTTGTTAAACAGTGCAAAGTGTGAAAATGAAAACCGTTGCAAACAGGTAAGACTGTGGCAAGTAGCGACACGCAGTAGATTAATTTTGTCCACAGTGTAAAAGGCCGGAGTGTCTGTAAGTGGAGCTTACCACTTTTTGTCTAAAATGTACTAAACCATTTTAGACAATACCTATATACCTTACACTAGTATTTTAAGCATCATCAGACTTGCCATACAGCACTGAAGGTCAATGGAAGCTTGGCATCTGGATTGCAGTGTAGATGACCAAATTATGTACTGAATGGCTACATTGAGGCGTACACTGGGCTGCTGAATTGCTGTTGAATAAGAAGTGTGTGTGTGTGTGTGTGTGTGAGAGAGAGTGTGAGAGATAGAGATGAAGAAAGTAGTATTGTGCTCATTTGGAGTGAATAGATTGTATTGTTAGCTGCAGACAAGAAAGGCTTTCTGTGTGAGACTTCCCACAGCCATATGTTAGAATGGACATGAGTTAAATGATAGGCATTCCCTGCTGTCTGAATGTGCATACATTTCTTTGGAAGATTTCTAGTGGTATAACTTATAACTGTTTGTTTTTTTTCCCTGTGAATATTGATCAGTTCTGGGATGAGCTGTAACCTCGTATGTGTGTACAGATGTTTAATTATTTCCTATTTAATTTATGCATAATAAAGGAAATATGAAACTTGGATTGGAAACTTGGAAAAGAAAAAATTGACAGTATTGAAAGTGGACTACAGTGTGTGCCACAAAATCCTCATTCTCGACAAAATTAGTAATCTAAGACAATTTTTCTCTGTTTATTTAACTTATTATTTACTCTGTATGTACCTTGTAGACATTTGCCCTGACTTTTTTGTCTTTTTTTTGCTCTGTTTGTAGCAAATAAGAGGCGGAGCCTGTATGGCAGTACGTACAGCCCTCAGGTGAACTATCCAAGCCAGTACAGTCCAAACGCAGCCAACAGTCCATATAGCAGCGGGTTCAACTCCCCCTCCTCCACTCCCTCTAGAGTGCCTATCGTCAAGCAATTAGTGCTGCCTGGAAGTGCAGGTACATACTTGCCTCAACAGTAACATCTGAGTCAGCCCTCTAGCTATAAACAAGATTTTTGAACTGTATAATGGTCATTTTGGTCATCTTTGAAATTGTGATGCCCTTTAATCATTTTCCTATTATAATCATTTATAGTATAGTATGACTACTATACTATATTTTTGCATGTAGTCATATTTCTCACATTGTTAAAACCATAACTATTTCTTTGTTACTGTATTGTAACTAATAAAAAAAAAAGTTGGGGCATTTATAAGTGTGTGTGTGTGTGTGTGTTTACAGGCCATCAGCGAAGCTCAACAGACAGAAATCCCCCAGCTGTAAGCCCCCAGTCGTCCGTGGACAGTGAGCTAAGCACATCAGAAATGGATGAAGACTCTGTGGGCTCTTCTACCACCTACAAGCTCAATGACGTCACTGATGTGCAGATTCTTGCACGCATGCAAGAAGAGAGTGAGTGACTCTCTTGTCTGGTAGTTTAGCCTGATAGCCATCTGCTGCTCCCTTAAGGGGTTTGCCTTGAATACCATTTCACGTCATGGTTTTTAACTAGGTGATTTTTCAATGGTAGTTTTGTATACTCTATGGAAATAAGGCCCTTATGATGATTAAAAAGCAGATGCAATAGTTCACATAAAAAATATAATGTGTGTGCTTACATTAACATGGGCTGCCATATTCATATATATATATATATATATATATATATATATATATATATATATATATATATATATATATATATATATATATATATATATATATATATATATATATATATATATATATATGATACCACTCACATTTTTATTAGGTGTGTTAGGCTAATATACCTAAAGCATAATTTATCTGTCTATATTGTTTACATATTTAACATTGAGCATAAATGAGCCTTTATAGTTTAATAAGCCTGGAATGTGTTTTTGTTTCAGAAACTGTATGTTAGGCTGATTTATGTAGTGTTGTATTGTAAACGCCTGTTTTTCTCCAGGCTTGAGGCAGGATTATGCTGCCACAGCATCACGCCGCAGCTCAGGCTCTTCATGCCAGTCCCTACGACGGGGAACACTCAGTGACCAGGAGCTGGATGCCCAAAGCCTGGAAGATGAGGAGGAAGCTCTACACCCAGCACTGTACCACCCACCTGTGACTCGTTTCAGCCCATCTCCTCGCCCATCACCCCGCGTCTCTCCCCGCCACTCACCACGCTCACGCTCACCAGCCCGCTCACTTGAGTACTCCCGTGCCTCGCCGCAGCCAATGATCAGCCGCCTTCAGCAACCCCGCCTCTCTTTGCAGGGCCACGCCCATGAGCCCCACACCAATGCTATAAAAAACGAAGGTAGGCAGTGGCCAGACCTACCATCTGATGTGTGCTGATGTACAATATTGGGTCATAAAAATAGTAATGCAGTTTAAATATTGTGGGAGAACTTTAATGGTGGCACTAGTATGTGAGAATAGATGTGCTTAGCAAATGTTTGTTCCAAAATTACATTACGGCTTTTTAAACACAATGTCCAAATGTGCGAAACATTGTTAGAAGAAGAGGAGAGAGGGCTACAGTGACAAAGTTGAGAACAGTAACTAGGACTGTGACAATATGGATTCTTTCTGTGGTGAGAAGGCAAACAGAGTCTTAGTTTAAATGTAGTTTAAATATGATGAACTACAGACTAATGTTGTTAGTTCAGCTCTTGGGAATTTAAATGCATTTCAGTCCAAATAGGTCAGTATAACAAGAACACTTTAAACACAGTGTTAGTCCTCAGTAGCAGCATACGGCCATATTATGATAATATAATTATGTATTATAATATTTTTCAGTGCTGGAGTAGTGATGTTGATGCTACATGTTTGCAGACCTAAGTTATCAAATAATGCAGTGACATGAGAGGCCAAATAATTAAATGCCTATACTCCACAAAGCAGTTTTTTCACAGCTTTGCATATGCAGTGTCACTATCAGTGGTTGTACCTTCCTTTTTTTTTTTAGGGTAATTTCATGAGTATGTGTACAATGTTTTGTGTGTGTGTAGAGAAATTGCGGCGCAGTCTTCCCAACCTGACACGCTCCAGCTCTGGCCCTGCTGCTGAACCTGTCAAAAACAGCCGCAGCTGTGAGTCCAACCTACAAGTGCCAAACGGATCCCCCCGACACCAGAGCCAATCAGCCAGTGAGTACACAACTTAAAAACAGTGGCTTGGTAAATTAATATTTTGACACACCCAAGTCATTTGTCTATATCCGGAATACACACAATCCTACAAACTTTTACTCAAGACTGATAGTGAGAACACACATTCTGTCACACACAGTAAGATGTTGTACAGTTGTGTTACAAACGTTTTAACACAAGTCAAATTACCATAACGTTAAAACCATCTCCTTGTTTCTACACTTAGTCAATTTTGAGCTCCACTTACTGTATGTATGTATGTATGTATGTATGTATGTATGTGCACACAAGACAAAAACATGCATTGTATTGATCTATTGATCTATTATGGTGTCAAATGTTTAATGTAAGTTTCTAATGGAAGGAGCACTTTTCTGTCTCACACACTCTTTACTGCATTCTCAGTGCCTTGGCTTTGGTGGAATGGGATTTTATCTTTTTATTCTGTTCTCATCATGTTTGATCATTTTTACTTAGCATACACTTTTAGCATACACAGCTTGTGTTACCTTCCTGGTGAAGATTCTAGAAATGTTTCCAACAACTAGCAGATATTTGACCTTTTTTATGATTGTGCACAGAGCTATGAAAGAACATTTCACCCAGCAATGCTAACGTTGCTGTGAATGAATGAATGAAGGTAGGGCTGTCATTGGTGCTTATATTTGTTATTAGGAAATCTAGCATTTACTGTGACAATCAAATTATACAATTAATGTATCCATCAACGTTCATAGATAGGAAGTTTGTAATGACAATGTGCATATATTTGAAATTTTGCTTATGCAGGCTTCCATTTTTTCAGTAATGCCCACACAAGTCATTTAAAGTACTAATTGCTCCCCCTTCGGATGAATACTGCGACTGCTGAACACGGCTTTATAAAAACCAGAATGTTGTGAATGTAAATTTGAATTTGTTATTGTTTTTATCGTAATCACTGCGATAATACATATAAGAGAACAGGAAAAAATTACATGAATCGTCATGCTAGCTTTCCAAAATTATGATTTGTGATGAACTAACAACGAAGAATGTTTGTGATGCACTCATCATCTACAAAAAAAGAATAGTTGCACCCAGAATCAGCTGACAGGTATAAAGCTTGGTGGGTAGGTTTGAAATTTGACACATGTGAATGGTTCAGGTTTCGTGTCTTATCACTGTACCTGACTGACTATGTAAGTCCTGACTAATGTCGTCATGGTGTGTGTGTGCTTTCCATTCTGACTCAACGCTGTTGTGTTCAATGCGTTCTTTGCAAGCAAAGTATGCCTCAGATATTTGATAGGGTTTGCATCGTAGGGCTCCAGGACGCTGGATGTTGGGTCTTTTTGCCAAAGTATGCAATATTATCATGCCAGATTGTCATGGAGTGACTCGGAATGGTAGTGGGTCATCTTTAGTCCCTCTTTATTGTTCAACCCACAAATATGTAAGTGGAGGCACTATAGTCCAACATTAAAATAAAAGGCGTTTTGTAATAAATTACATGTACAGAAGGCCTGGTGTCACTCAACCTCCACTCCTATCACATAATCTGTAGAAAGTGCGTGAGAAAATTTAAGCTGCATGGGATGGATCATTACAGGCACCTTAACGACTCCTTGTCGAGATGTCTGACCTGTTGTGTTAGCAAGCATGGCCGCCTGACGCCATACTGAGATACACTACTTTTGTGTGTGTAGCTCAATAATTATTGCCCATATCAGCCTAAATTTGTTTGTTGTTCTGATAACCTTTTATCTTCTTTCTGAAAAGCATTGCAATCCGACACTTCCTCCTGGGTGCAACTGTTTCTTTTTAATGATGAGCATGTATATTTCAAAGTACTATCACTGTTAAGTTTTTTGAGGGCTAGAAGTGTGGAGAGCACTTACTGAAGGTTCAGGTTCTTTGACCGAGAAACAAAGATGTGAACGAGCATGGGTGCCTGCAAGATTCTGCAACATATCAGTCCAGAAAAGTTGTTTTATTAGCATTATGTACATCTCCATGTCTCTCGCCTTGACTTCTCTTTTTACTCTTTTTCCTGTTCGATTGCATGCCGATGCTTTCGCCATCCCAAATCCCCACTCTCTTGGCTGAGGTAATGGTAGTTTGGTGCTATTATTGGTGCTGGTCTTGGCTTTGTGCTTTCTTCCTGGGTTAGATCATTCCCTTTTCTCCGACACCCTCTAGTGGCCGGTGACTCTTGGGCTGGGTGTGCACTCTCTTGTCAAGGCATGGCTGGCTGACACAACAACTTTTGCTTTATTGAAAAACCCAACCTGGATGGTGGTTCCTTCTTTGGCTGTCCATTTTAACCTTTAGTTATACGCTGATCCTTGATCAGTGTCTCACTGGTAATGGGGGTTGCTCTGAGGTAAACAATGACCTCAGCCCAGTCTGAATCAGGCAGTGATGTCTGCTTGTTTCTCAGCAGCGCAGCACCAAAGGCTCTCCGGGCCGGCTCGCGCCTCCCCCAAACCCAAAGAACGGCTGCAGAGCCCCACATCTCTACGAGGTAACCCACGCAGACAGCTCGAGCTCAGTCTTACTGCTGCACACAGATGCTATAGCTTCACAGCCATGCCAGCACTGCCCCCTACTGGACAGCCAGTTTTCTTGTCATTACATATTTAAACGGGTTGCTTTTATTTTTTATTTTTTTACTTTTTATTTTTTCTATTTTATTTTATTCAGTATTTACTGGTTCTTCCTTTGATGTCAAGATATTTCAAAAGTGTAAAATAATGTTTTGTGTAATTGCAAAACATGACACAATGGTAACTTGTAATTATTCAGATCATTTCTATATATCTGTGTTATAGTTATAACACAAGTATCTCCCAGCCCAGCTTCTGAAGTACCACAGCCTTGCATATTTTGGTGTTTTTCTTGACATTGAATGATGGATTTGAATAATTTTATTTGATGACTAAAAATACACTTAAGCACACATTTAGCAGTACGTGTTATTGTATGTGTATGTATGAGCAGAAAATAATTAAAATGTGCAGAGTAGGTGGTATTCCAGGTTACAGATGAGATCCACTGTCGGATTATAAGTCCCCAAACAGTCATCAAGGGGTTATAAAGACAGGTAATGTAAACAGTGGTTAAGGAGTCAAATGTGGAATGATCATGTATTTAAATTAATGAAAACACAAGTTTAATAATAAAAGAGATCAAATATTGTGTTTTAGCACCATCTTTAGTTTAATCAAGGTCAAACTGAATTTACAGACATACATTGAGGTTTTTCTTGTCTTGTCGGCAAAGAGGCCGTCGTTTATGATGATCAGTGTGGGGAAAAGTGGGACATCTTCCTGGATTCTTCACCAGAGAGCCGTTTTCAGGTGTAATTTTGGGATTCTATAAAAGCTGGCTGAGGCTTTCTACTGTGTGATGAGAGAACTCGAACAGTTTGAGAACTGTGTGAGATTTTGTGACTGTGGATGTGTCTAAATGATGATGCTTTGGCTTGAGGACGTAGCGTGTGGGCTTAAGATCCTGTTTGCACCGCTGCTGAGATGATGCTTATCATTCATGCTGGCCTGTTTGTATGAGAGGCTGTCACATTAAACACTCTCAGTGTAAGCCACTAAAAGGTGTTCAGAGCTGCCAGCTGTTCCCAACAGAAACTGAGTCTTCATTGATGAAAACACTTAAAAGGTTACACCCTCAACTTCTTTATCACCCATATGTCTTTATCATTACCCATTTTTCACATTGTTTCACACCATGCCGTTGTGTACCGTTGTACTGTTAGTAGCTAAACACATTTGAAAATTAGAGATGATCATTATTATTTTTTTTACTTTTGTTGTTTTGATTTTGTGAGTCAAATAACACAAATCAGGTAAGTGCCCTCTCACAGTATTGGAGTTTAAAAGTGCCTCTTACTTTATATACCCTGACATCTGCCTGTTTTTTTAAGCCATCTAAACACCAGTATGACTCATTTAAGAGCAAATACTGTTATTTATATTATGACTGTGGCTAAAAGCAGTCCTGGAATAAACATTTAGCCCACATGACGTGAGGGAGGAAATGGCCAAAAGAAACACCCAGCTATCAGCCAATTTTGCTGTAATCGAATCTGAATTGTCAATAAAAAATCATAACTGTGTGTCCTTGGAGAAAGTAGTATCGTACAGGAAGTCTGCAGCCTGGATTACAATATTCACAGTATTTGAGTATTTGCATCCACCTATACCCTTATTCCTTTAGGCTAACACTGACATGTATGAATGTGCACATCGCTAATGAAGAATGTCCATGAATGCATTTGAACCCAAGAATGTCCTGTTTCTATCTTTAGTTCATCTCTCGTGTTGCTTTGGAGAGGAGGGAGATTTCAGTGAGTATTCACTGAGGATCCAGCTGTTTTACATTTTGCAGTATTGTATCGTGTGTGTGTGTGTGAGTGAGTGGTTGGTCCCACTGTGCTTGTGTATGAGTATTACTTTGTTTTGCCACTAGAGGGAGTTGGAGCTGCATGCTCTACTCTTATGTAGTATAGTGGGGAAATGTGTACTAGTAAAAAAACACAGATCACAGCAGCCCATCCATTCGTTATTTGCATCCATTGTTTGTTGGTTCCTTGTGGTTTTTTATTTGTTTGTTTGAAAAGACGTTCTTGTATACACTGGTGTGGTGCGTAAATCTGTACGTGAACTTTTCTTTCACATGGACGATTATGTTCCACTCTGGTGATAGAGAAAATGTGGTTCGTGTGATTCAGTTTTCATGTCCATCCAGTGTCCATCACTTTGGTTTTAGGATTACAACTAATTGATCTAGGTGTTTTTGTCCTCTTTGTTTTGTTCTCTTTTTAAATCCATTCATTTTATTACCTTTGGCCTACAGGTGTGCTTGAGTGCTGGATGACATACTTTTTCTGTTCAGAATCCACATTGCTGTGTCCTTCTTTTCTACTCTTACTATTTGCTTGCATGTATTTTTCTTTTTTGTTTGTTTATCTTCCTCTATTTGTCTCTTAATCTTTTTTTTTTTCATTTTTTTTTTCCCCCTCTTCTCCTCAGTCCCCTCTAGTAGTAAGTTGCGGACACCTGCTGCCCCCTCACCCCTGGCCCTGCGGCAGCCTGTGAAGGTCGTGTCTAATCCTGGTTCAGGCACAGCCACACCGACCCGCTCTTTAGCCGCGCCCCGCAGCGCTTTGCCCCGCCCCAGCGGCACTGCTGGTGGGGGTTTACCTGTGCCTCGCAGCAAACTGGTCCAGCCTGTGCGCAGGTACGCATATGTCACAAAATATGTAGGATCACAAATTTAAAAAGTCTGTAAGAGCGTGCTTGTGGGAGTCTCAGTCCCGTTGACCTGTGCTAGTTGGCCCAAAGTTTTTTATTTTATTTTATTTTTTTTTAATTACTGATTTTAAGAGCTTTTAATTATCAAAGAACGACTGGTGGATCCCAAAACTTTAGGTTTAGTATGATTGGAACATTAACAGTGAATAAGAAAACATTCTCTAAACCTAAATCTGTGTACATTAAACACATAGCAGCTCTACCAACATTTACCATAAGTGCTAACTACTTCCACCGAACTGAACCAGGTCAATGAAATGAACACAATACAAGGAGTATACATGCCCTAGCTAACATTATCAGAAGTGTATGTTTTGTTTTTTTCCCCTCAGCATCTGAGAAAAAGGTTTGTAAAAGAATTATGTGCATTGAAGTGTCTGAAAATACTTGGCAATCACTTATGAAGCATCACAACAAAAAACTGCAATGTTAAATAAAGCTGATATATTCTAAGACAATGACTTTGTCAAAGTACAAATACTTTACACCTGGGACCCAGATTTTATTATACAAAGTGCTAGTCACCCACCTACTGTAGTACCATGGAAACCAACAGTAGCCGCTAAAAGTTTAACCGCTATGTGAAACCCACTGGTGCACACTGCAGTAATCTAAACTCAAAAAGTGGTCACTGCACTAGGCTTAAATGATGAAACAAAAACACAAGCTTATTGTCTGTTACATATGAGTGACCTGAATTAACTACCAAGGTAAAGAGTCCATCACAACTGTTTTCATACAATTATAGACGGCGCAGATATTTAAAAAAAGGCCTGATCTGTGTGTATTCCTTCTGCTTTACAGGTCTCTACCAGCTCCCCGCACATACGGTGGCATCAGAGACGAGAGCTGGAGAGAGGGCTGCTACTGAACAGGAAGCTCAGAAGCCTGCAGCACAGAGGCTGAACGTCCAACCTGGCACTTTACCAACCTTCATTTTTAGATTAAACAAAACATTCAAGAGACGCTCTTAGCATCCCCATACAATAATCATTGAAAGGAAATTCTCATCTCGGTAGGATAATATCACGGCTGGCTGGAGACTCGAGATTGCCAAAGAATCCAACTGCCACCAGGGGGCACTCTCACCAACCAAACAGAGCCAATACAGAGAACGCTCGTTGCCTGAATGCCTACTCTCTCTATCTCTCATGAACTTGTGTTCTGACACTTTATTATTCCTCTGCGCTTCTGCACCCCTCGACTATCGTTACACGCATTTTCTCTGTAACGGGCCTGTTGCAATCCTGTGAGAGTGGAATAGTCTTTTAAAGTTCTATAATTGTTGTCCATAATGCTTTGCTTGCTGGACACCCTCCAAAAAAGTGGCTGTATGGACTGAACCCATGACAGTGTCTTTCTCCCAGAATGTCTTGTCATATCTATGTGACAATTATTTATTTAGAAATCATTATTTAAAGGTAATTTTTCCAAAGTTTATTCACACAGTGTTTTTGTTTTTATGTTCTGAATGTTTGAACCTCAACTATAAAGCTAAGTTTCCAAAGCATTTTTCAGTGGATTCATAACGAAGCGGCTGGATGTTCGTAGTTTGAGAACATTTCGTTTCATCACTGTGTTTCAGGTTAGAACTGTAAGATCCAATCCAGGGTATTTGGTTTTATTGTCTCTCAAATGTAAATCTGTTGTAGAATCATGAAATGTTCTACAGAAATACAGGAGGACTATCAGTAGTGCTTTGTCAAATCGAAGCAACATTTCCCAAATTGTGTGTATCTTGTATCCCCATTTGGCAGTTGAAATATGGTAGACCATTAGATGTTGAACCTTCATTGTTGAATTTGGTAAAGAGAAAAATGTTTTTGTGCATATTATAAACTTTGATGGATGGCCAGTCCATCAGTCTGTTTCTGGCTCAGGGGGAAAGGGGTCATGAGATGGCATTGTGATGTGTAGCGTGGTCGTAAAAATAACTGAAAACGTCAAAAGAAAAGCTGATCATGGAATCTATTTGTAGTTGTTGCCATCACCAGGTCTTTTATGATTGAGTTGATTTAAAACTTTTTCTTTTACAAATTAAAAAAAAAAAACCTGTGTCCAGTGACCCTCTCTGCTGAACTACATGCATATTCAGGTTCATCGTCCAGCAACAGTGCAGGAAACAATATCTCGAAGGCAAAGCTTCAACTATCTTGTACTGAGCAAAGGAGCCACATCATTTCTCCAGTGAAAAAGTCACAAATGAAACAAACAGAACAGTGCTTGCCAGTGCTGGATTGGCAGTGGCACTTCAGGTGCACGGTGATGTCATCACTACACGTGCACGAGTGAGACTACAAGCGTTTGTTTTAAACATGAGTGCCTATAATTTATAAAATCAGCTTGCTTTATTGTTCATGATTTTTTTTCTACATTTAATTTGGTGCCAACTGCGTTGATTTGCCAATATCATTTGCTTCAGGGGTCTCTGCATTTCTTGCTTCATTTTTTTTTTTGCCTGATGTATTATTTTGGTTTTGTAATTGCTTTGATAACATTTATATTTGCTTTTTAGAACAAAATGTATGTTATAAATGCCTTGATATTTATGACTAAATGCTCTGATCTGATGAGAGGCTTATTTATTAAACAGAGAGATGCCTCTGCACGGTGTGAGGCAGTGTTAGTGGGATGCCTGAGCCTCGTATAGGCATGAGGACGCAACATTTTGTGGACAGTTTTGTTAAAACTTTTATATCTCCACAAACATGATGCTCAGTTTCCCCTGTGTTAATTTCACATTTCAAATAAAACCTCAAAAAGTCTCTCGGCTCAGTCTGATCCATACATTATTAGGCTGCCTTGTACTAGAAAGTAGTCTCCACAGTCCTTGCAGTCTCCCACCAGATGGTTCACGTTGTTTTAACAATTCTGAACTGAGCAATTAAAAATGCTAAACAGCTGGTAAAGGGGTGTTAGTAGCTGGTTTAGAGCAAAACATGGACAGACTGGAAGGTTGTGAGGACTGGTCGCTCACTGTATAAAATAGAATCATTTTATTTTACAGGATGACTAGTTTATGGGTTATTGCATCTTACGTTACTGTACATAAAAAAAAATGCGTGTTTTTATCATACAAATATGGAAAACTGAAGTTCTGTGGAAAGTGTCAATCTAAAGCGCATGTAAAGAGCCTTTCTGAAGGTTTAAAAAGCCACATAATTCAAATGTTTTTGTTTTTTTTAAGCACTTAATATAGAATCTTTACATTTTGTGCTAAAGTTATGAACACTTCTTTGTGTTCTACTGATTTTCTTTTTTTAATCAAATGTGTTTCATTTACTACTCTGTAAAACTAATCAAAAACAGTGCTACAATTACACATGGGTCCATTAATAAAAACATTTTTGTATTTTTTCGTTTTTTTTTTATTCATGGTAATCCAACAAGAGAGCTGCCAGGCCCCATGAGAGATTTACACTGAGCAACAGAACTTGGTAAGACCTTAATGTGCTCATGATGTTTGAGTGGAAACAGAGACTTTACAGAAGCTCTTTATAATGCTTAGAAGTCATGTTCCTCTTAAACTGAAGAGACCTGGTCCTGAAATGTCTTCATATAGAAGCAAAGGGCAGGTGTAGATTCTTATTGCATACATTACATAATAATCTCCACATCTCTATTCTTTTGGTAAGGTAATCGGATGTACTTGACCAAGTGCTGTATTGCTGGATCTTTGTCAACAGACAACTTAACTCCCTGCTAAACAAACACTGGCCAGACATTAACCCTGACATTGACCAATGTCAGACCTGATAGCCAAATTAGGACAAAGTGCAAGCTGTACAAACACAAGCAGACCCGTCTGTGCAGATAAGAAAAATGCTACTGAGTGTATATCATGATCCGCCAGTAAGCCTAGGCCCTCTTGGTCATGGTGTTGGTTTGCCACGTGATGAAAATTTAATTTTGAAGTAAAAACTGTGACACAATGTCATTCAGAAATACTTTGCCAGGAAAGGTTATTAATATTAATGTTGATGCAGATTATTCTGATGGTCTGGAATCAGCTGTTCATTCTGTCTGATTTTATTTAATCATTGTATCATATATGACAACATGAAACAAGTTGTGATTTGCTTACGCATTGAAAAAATGCTTTCTCCTCCATTTCCCGCTCTCCATTCTGCTCTCCCTTTACTCCTTTATCCTCCTTTCTTTCATTCCTCTGGCTCTTATCATCTTTCTTCATCCCCCTTCTTCATTTCTTCATTCAGTCTGCCAGACCCAGCTCCTTACGCGTAAGTGTAGCGATGAGAGAGGTGCAGAATCTCCAAATGGGCCAAGTTTTGCAGCAGAGCAACGGGGGCTTTAATGAGTCGGTTTCCTGAAAGGTCCAGCCAGGTGAGGTTGCTGTTGCTAGGCAGCCAGTCTGCACTTGCACTGGTGAGCTGGTTGTCTTTAAGCACCAGGTTAAGCAGTGGGGCGTGATAGAACACCTGAGGGGGCAGGTTCTGTAGCTGGTTTCCTGTATAATGAAAAGGTAGAGAAAAACACCACACGCAAAAACATGTGCATAAACAGTTTTAGGAGTAACCTTTGCATGAAGTTTTATAATAAGACACATATGCACTTTTGGTCCTACACTGAGCCAGCCTCAAGCCCCAAATCTTCTGAATCTTTCTGAATCCAGTCAACTGTCTACAGCATCTACTTTCAAGGGTTTTTTGGAAAACCACTTCTTTAAATGGAATGGGATGGAAATGGAATGTGTCGTGGTGAAGAACCATTAAGAAGCTCAATATTCTCCACACAATGTAAAGGTTCTACAGCAAGCCTTAAATACAGAAGCTTTTAATTTAGCAAAACTAATAGTTCTTAAGAGAACCAAAAAAATATTTCTACAGCACTGCTTAAAGAACCCTTTGATTGTAGAGTACATTAGCCTTGGGCTACCATGAATTGCAATGACTAAAAAGGACAAGCATGCCATTGCTTATGGTGTATGATAATTCATATTCAAGCATGTCTACGCTATGCATGAATGAATATGCTTAAAAGGTGTTTAAGATGGCATAACATAAACAGTGGAGTCACATTATTATGAAAATCCAGGGCAAGCGCTGTGTGTCCGGACTTAGTAAGGTCCTGGTTGGTTGTCACAGGTATCTTGAGCCTTGCTGATTGCAGTGCATCCCACAGCTGCTGGAGGACATGTGGGAGGACTGAGTCTGGGGGATTAGGGGCCTAGGGTAGTACATGGAAATCTTGGGCATGTTCTTCCAAACCAATGTTGGAAATTTCTAGCCGTGAGACATTTCGCTTTGTCTTGATAGAAGATCCCATCCACCCCAGGGAAGACAATCAGCAGGTATGGGTGTACATATCTCCAGTGATGGATTCATACCCAAATAGAAAACGAGGTCTCCTTCGTGAGCTACGCACTGCTGATGTCAAAAGTAGGAAGTGGTCATAATAATGTGATTCGACTATGTATAATATTGCAATATTGCAATGATGTATATTGCCATATTGCCCAGCCCTAAATAAGATTACAAAAGCTAAGAGTTTATAAGGTATTCCTACCCAGTAGCCCAAATCTGCCTGGGTAAGGCCACTACTGGATGTTAGATGAACTATACAGAAATGCAAAAAAAATCGTGTTGCATAGCTCTCTTTTTATTTCATTCCAGTTATGGTGAATATAATGGGCATATGGGGACTGTGGGCCACTAAAGCAAAGAAAACTCACTGCCATGTTCCTGGAACAATTCAGGGACCATGTAGATCTAGACAAACATTTTGTCCGCTGTTGACACAAATATGATGAACTCGTGTTGCCAGTGCTAATAGCAACGAAACCTGAATTCTTCCAACCAAGCAAGAATTTTTTTCAGTCCTCGTGGTTCAGGTTCCACTGGAGACATGCTTTTTTGTGTCTGACAACACTGGACACAGTCTGTAAGTGGTGCGTTCTGACATGACGTTCTGCACACATTCTTGTCACAAGTTGTGTCTGTTTTGCATTATTTTTGCCATTCTGCTTTGTCCCATCTGCCCCATTAAGGTACTGCCCCTACTGTCTTAGGTAAACCTTGAAAACCCTGAAAAGACAGCAGGTGTTTGGAGATAACAGCTATCATACCAAAACCACCATCATACCACTTTACATTAGATTTACCCATTCAAGATAAATAAACTGAATACTAACAGACACAACAGTATTGATTTGTTCCTCACACGCCATGCAAGTCACATGTCTAAAAGCAACTAGCAACTCAAGGTAACATGTTTCCCAGACAGTTGGGTGATCCTTTTAGTTCCTATGTTTGTGCCAACTCCAACTCAACTACACCAAGCAATCAAAAACTCAAAATGCCTGGTAACGATGTGCTGGGAGGTTAACAGGGCAAAATGTGAGCTAGCTCTGGATTCCCAAGAAACTAAATAAAGACACACTGACTAGGACAGCCACTTACATCTCAATTGTCATGACAGAAAGCACTGGACTCCAATTTCACCTGAGTTAACTGCTAATCCTAGAGGTTCACATACTTTTGCCACTCACATATTTGTAGTATGGAACTAATGCCTCAACAAATAAATGCCAAATTATAACATTTGTGTCTCGTTACTTTATTTGGGTTGTCTATAACTACTTTTAGAACTTATGTGAAGGTTTGATTACGTTCTAGGTCATGTGTTCACTGACTTTCAAGCACCACTGTAGTTCATACATGCATTCCCACTCACCTGTGAGGTCTATAGTGTGAAGGTGGGGCAGACCCTTAAGTACTTCTGCAGGTAAGCTAGACAGTCCATTTCCTGGTAGGTGGAGCTCCTGTAGGAAGGGTGTGGCTTCCAGATCATGGGTGGTGATGTTCTGCAAGTTGGTATACTGGATAGTCAAGGAGGTGGTGTTCCCTGGGAGACTTTCACTTGGGAAATGAGTTAGAGCGGCATCGGGACACACCACCTCAACGGTTTTACTGCTAAAGTGGCAGGTGCACCGTTGCGGGCATGAGAAGACACCTTGATAGCTGGAAGAGATGATTATGGTGAGCACAAGGGGGAACCAGAAACCCATCTTCACAAAACTCCTGGAATAAAAGAACAGGTTTTCATAGGCAGTCATAGAGGTGGAAATATATTATCTGAAAAGAGTACTCTCTGCAAAACACCACATTCACTGTCCACTACACTAGAAACATGTACGGTGTACTTCCACTCACTGGTCACATTATTAGAATCACCTAGCTTTATAGGTCCACTATATACAGTGTACAATTATTGGCTGTAGCCCATCTGTTGTTGTAGGTGTCAGAAGTAGATGCAGCCAGTGGAGGTACAAGCTGTGGACGCTAAGCATATATGTACTTCACTTCCCAGGCTAATTCTTTTTGTTAAAAGAATAAAAGTTAAAATGCAGAACTGTATTTGACACAGCTAAATAATTAAAGATTATTCAGTAATTGCTTTTATATAAAACAGCCACGTTGGGCAACACACTATATATAATATATAATATATAATAATGCATTATTGTTGTTATATACACTATTTTTAATGCTTAACAAAAAGCCAATTCAATACAACAGCTTTCTGTGACATATTTACTCGTCATGTAGAATACCTTTCCTTGACAGTAGTATTAATCTTTCACAGAGCTCAATAAAATATGACTGTTATTCAACTGAACTGTTATTTTATATGATTTATATTAATATGACATCAGCCCTTACCTTATAGATATCCGAAGCTCTCTCAAATTCTGAATCTCTTCACTTTTAAATGCCTTGAGTCATTTCAGCAAGCTTTACTGGAATATCGGTCAGAGGAAATCCGTCACTGAATAAATAACACAGCACAGGTCAGGAGAGAAAACGATTAAACAGGTGTGGAGAAACAAAAACAAACTAAATGAACTAACACTGTTGACGCAGCTATACAAGTAACTCATCAAAACTCACCAAAATGCACTTATTTACACCATTTGCATCCACAGTGTGGTCTTCAGAGGTTTTTGTAATGTGGATTCTGACCAGATCAATAACAGTGAATCATTCACAGAGATTTCAAAGTCATCACACATTGCACAATTCTGCACATCCAGTCCTTTCTTTCATCCTCGCGTTCCAGCTTACTAAACACAACATTACACATTACATTTTCCAAGTACTCACTCTGTCAACAGCTGTTTTAAAGAGCATCATTTCATTTTAAGCTAAAGCCTTTTTGTGGTATTATAGTATCAATTTCATCAGAAGTATTTAATGATGAAAAGAAATAATGATGCTCTACAAAACAACGGGACATCACTTACAAGCCATGAAACGTCATCACCGCCAAGAGCTACATGCAAATCCTTCAATTACATAATCATAATGAGCCTTTACAATAGGACATTGTTATTTACCATTTATTTAACTCTTGTTGTTTGGCTGTTTGTTGGAACATGAAAACAACTACATGTTTAAAAAAAAAACCCTGACAGTAGCAATACAATGACGAAATGCTGTGTGGCTGATAAAACAGTAAAAATGCTCAATTCCATGTGTATAAAAAGTATATGTACGGGTGACTTTCAAGAATAGTAGACAATTTAAGTCTTTAAGCTAGTCAGATTTATTACACACAGGTTGGTGGCAGGGCTGTTAAGTCACCCATTATTTCAGTTTGGGTTTTGAAAGAGATCAGCAGCATATACTATTTTTAAATGCAGAAATGTCATATATTAATTTTCAAGTAATAATTCAAGTAATAAGCTGTTTAGCTTGATAACTATATCCTTATAGACAAAACCTCCATCTCCTAATTACTAATAACAAAAATAAATAGATATATAAAAAGCTTACACGCATGTGCTTTCAGGAACAGGGTCGACTTTCAGTTTTCATATGTGGCACAGCCGTTTTTTCACTGCTAAACTTTGAGGGGTGGGGAAAAAATTTATACAGCATACTATAACGATATTGTACCAATATACGGACACCAAGTCAGCATTTTATTATACAGCATAGTATGAGAGAGAGAGAGAGAGAGAGAGAGAGAGAGAGAGAGAGAGAGAGAGAGAGAGAGAGAGAGAGAGAGAGAGAGAGAGAGAGAGAGAGAGAGAGAGAGAGAGAGAGAGAGAGAGAGAGAGAGAGAGACATTTGGTGACGTTAGAAAACTATCTCTATCACAACAGTATCCACAGAGATAATGGTCCACCCACCCAGCCAGCTCTGTAGTGAGAAGCATTTGGGTGAAAGATGCCTTGTCATGTTTGATAATTTAGTGTCCATTTCCACTGTGTACACACCGGTTCTCTGTCTAATGAAATCTCCTGTCCTGCATCCAACCAATCAGCTAAACTACAGGACTGAGCTGAAGTGAGCATGTTGCAGCAGGACGACAGTTCCCTAGGACCAGGGTCAAAAAGCTCTCACTGATCCACACAGACCTTTAGATGCTCTCACTGATCCACACAGACCAGTAGCTGCTCTCACTGCCTCACACAGACCTGTAGCTGCTCTCACTGATCCACACAGACCAGTAGCTGCTCTCACTGCCTCACACAGACCTGCAGCTGCTCTAACTGCCTCACACAGACCTTTAGATGCTCTCACTGATCCACACGGACCTGTAGCTGCTCTCACTGCCTCACACAGACCTGCAGCTGCTCTCACTGCCTCACACAGACCTGCAGCTGCTCTAACTGCCTCACACAGACCTTTAGATGCTCTCACTGATCCACACAGACCTTTAGATGCTCTCACTGCCTCACACAGACCTGTAGCTGCTCTCACTGATCCACACAGACCTGCAGCTGCTAACTGCCTCACACAGACCTGCAGCTGCTCTAACTGCCTCACACAGACCTTTAGATGCTCTCACTGATCCACACAGACCTTTAGATGCTCTCACTGCCTCACACAGACCTGTAGCTGCTCTCACTGATCCACACAGACCTGCAGCTGCTCTAACTGCCTCACACAGACCTTTAGATGCTCTCACTGATCCACACAGACCTTTAGATGCTCTCACTGCCTCACACAGACCTGCAGCTGCTCTAACTGCCTCACACAGACCTTTAGATGCTCTCACTGATCCACACAGACCTTTAGATGCTCTCACTGCCTCACACAGACCTGTAGCTGCTCTCACTGATCCACACAGACCTGCAGCTGCTAACTGCCTCACACAGACCTGCAGCTGCTCTAACTGCCTCACACAGACCTTTAGATGCTCTCACTGATCCACACAGACCTTTAGATGCTCTCACTGCCTCACACAGACCTGTAGCTGCTCTCACTGATCCACACAGACCTGCAGCTGCTCTAACTGCCTCACACAGACCTGCAGCTGCTCTAACTGCCTCACACAGACCTTTAGATGCTCTCACTGATCCACACAGACCTTTAGATGCTCTCACTGCCTCACACAGACCTGTAGCTGCTCTCACTGATCCACACAGACCTGTAGCTGCTCTAACTGCCTCACACAGACCTGCAGCTGCTCTAACTGCCTCACACAGACCTTTAGATGCTCTCACTGCCTCACACAGACCTGTACCTGCTCTCACTGCCTCACACAGACCTGTAGCTGCTCTCACTGGTCCACACAGACCTGTAGCTGCTCTCACTGTCTCACACAGACCTGTAGCTGCTCTCACTGCCTCACACAGACCTGTAGCTGCTCTCACTGGTCCACACAGACCTGTACCTGCTCTCACTGCCTCACACAGACCTGTAGCTGCTCTCACTGTCTCACACAGACCTGTAGCTGCTCTCACTGATCCACACAGACCAGTAGCTGCTCTCACTGCCTCACACAGACCTGTAGCTGCTCTCACTGATCCACACGGACTTGTAGCTGCTCCCACTGATCCACACGGACCTATAGCTGCTCTCACTGCCTCACACAGACCTGTAGCTGCTCTCACTGATCCACACAGACCTGTAGCTGCTCTCACTGCCTCACACAGACCTGTAGCTGCTCTCACTGCCTCACACAGACCTGTAGCTGCTCTCACTGCCTCACACAGACCTGTAGCTGCTCTCACTGATCCACACGGACCTGTAGCTGCTCCTACTGATCCACACGGACCTGTAGCTGCTCTCACTGCCTCACACAGACCTGTAGCTGCTCTCACTGCCTCACACAGACCTGTAGCTGCTCTCACTGCCTCACACAGACCTGTAGCTGCTCCTACTGATCCACACGGACCTGTAGCTGCTCTCACTGCCTCACACAGACCTGTAGCTGCTCTCACTGCCTCACACAGACCTGTAGCTGCTCTCACTGCCTCACACAGACCTGTAGCCGCTCTCACTGATCCACACAGACCTGTAGCTGCTCTCACTGCCTCACACAGACCTGTAGCTGCTCTCACTGCCTCACACAGACCTGTAGCTGCTCTCACTGCCTCACACGGACCTGTAGCTGCTCTCACTGGTCCACACAGACCTGTAGCTGCTCTCACTGGTCCACACAGACCTGTAGCTGCTCTCACTGGTCCACACAGACCTGTAGCTGCTCTCAATGCCTCACACAGACCTGTAGCTGCTCTCACTGGTCCACACAGACCTGTAGCTGCTCTCACTGCCTCACACGGACCTGTAGCTGCTCTCACTGGTCCACACAGACCTGTAGCTGCTCTCACTGGTCCACACAGACCTGTAGCTGCTCTCACTGGTCCACACAGACCTGTAGCTGCTCTCAATGCCTCACACAGACCTGTAGCTGCTCTCACTGCCTCACACAGACCTGTAGCTGCTCTCACTGCCTCACACAGACCTGTAGCTGCTCTCACTGCCTCACACAGACCTGTAGCTGCTCTCACTGCCTCACACAGACCTGTAGCTGCTCTCACTGATCCACACGGACCTGTAGCTGCTCTCACTGCCTCACACAGACCTGTAGCTGCTCTCACTGCCTCACACAGACCTGTAGCTGCTCTAACTGCCTCACACAGACCTGTAGCTGCTCTCACTGATCCACACGGACATGTAGCTGCTCTCACTGGTCCACACTGACCTGTACCTTTTCCCCTTTATCCACACAGACCTATAGCTACTCCCACTGGCCCAGACTGACCTATAGCTGCTCTCACTGGCCCAGACTGACCTATAGCTGCTCTCACTGGCCCAGACTGACCTATAGTTGCTCTCACTGGTCCACACAGACCTGTATCTGCTCTCACTGGTCCACACGGACCTGTATCTGCTCTCACTGGTCCACACGGACCTGTATCTGCTCTCACTGCCTCACACAGACCTGTAGCTGCTCTCACTGGCCGACACAGACCTGTAGATGCTCTCACTGATCCACACTGACCAGTAGCTGCTCTTACTAGCCCAAACAGACCTGCAACTGCTCTCACTGATCCACTCAGACCTATAGCTACACTCACTGGCACACAAAGACCTGTAGCTGCTGTCTCTGGCCCACATAGACCTGTAATTGTTCTCACTGGCCCAAACAAACCTATGGCTGCTGTCGCTGGCCCACACAGACGTGTAACAGATCTCACTGGCCCAGCCAGACCTACAGCTGCTCTCACAGACCTGTAACTGCTCTCACTGGTTCACACAGACCGGTAATTGTGCTCACTGGCCAACAGACATCTATAGGTGCTCTCACAGACTCACCGCTGTAAGATCTACATTCGGTGTTGTCTGTGCGTGTGTCACGTTATATTCCAATAATTTTTAATGTACACATGGCACAGTTCTTAATGGGCACTAATTGTCACAGACGCCGTGTCGCTCAGTGGCTTCATACAGCCGTTGGTGGTTGTCGTGCACTAACTGCACGATGCGTAACTTCGCGTTGCGCGCGTCTTTTGCGGAAGCGCAAGCCACCCTGCAGTAGAGTGACAAGGAGGAGGGGCACGAGTCGCGGAGTGTGCCAGACTTCGCGTTGCGCGCGTCTTATGCGGAAGCGCAAGCCACCGCTTTCTAGAGTGACAAGGCAGGAGGGGCACTAATTGACAGACTCCCCGCGCGGAGTGTTCATACAGCCAGAGGCACCTCGTACGGCACACAAAAGACCTGTAGCGTAACTTCGCGTCGGCTGCTGTCGCTGGCCTCAGTTGTAGATCGGCCCAGCCAGACCTACAGCGCTCAGTCCTGAACTGGTTTTCACACAGACAACTGTGCTCACTGATGGACATGTATAGGTGCTCTCACAGACTCACCGCTGTGTAAGATCTACATTCGGCGTTGTCTGTGCCCACGTTATATTCCAATAATTTTTAATGTACACATGGCCGCGCGTGCACTAACTGGGCGTAGCGCGCGCACCAGAAGGCGCCACCCTGTGAGTGAGGACATGTGCGAGGACCTCGTACGGTTCAGTCGCGATGGAGAGCTCGAGCGCTGCGCTCGTGCGCTCTGCGCTCCTGAACTCCACGGCGCGGGCGCGCGGCACCAGGGCGCGTGTGGAGGACATCGCGCCTTTCTGGGACTCCCCGCTTAGTCATGGCATCAGTGTTTTCGTGGCCCTTACCCTAGGCTTCACCATGTTGGGGCTGGGCTGCACGGCGGAGGTGCGCGAATTGCGCGAGCACGCGCGGCGGCCCGTGGGCGTGCTGCTGGCCGCGCTGTGTCAGTTCGTGGTCATGCCTCTGCTGGCCTTCGCCCTCGCGCTCGCCTTCTCCCTGGATGACGGAGCGGCTGTGGCGGTGCTATTGTGCGGCTGCTGCCCGGGAGGCAACCTGTCCAACATCATGACCCTGCTGGTCAACGGAGAGATGAACCTCAGGTAGGAGAACACACACACACACACATTGTTTATGTGAATTGTGGGGGCATTACACAGACTTCCCTTTATGACCTGAAGACCCAAACAGCACCACTGCCCCACCTTAACCTATACATTTAACACGTTTCAGTCCTCACAATGTGGCATAAACCTGACACACATGAACACACAGTTCTTTACTTTTAAAATGAATAAATAAAATTTAAACAATAAAAACTGACTGTGGTTAATCAGCTACTAAGAGTTATACATAGAAACAGATGATAAAAGGGACTTTCTACTTCACTATGACAGAAAAACACGCTTATACTAATACTTACCAGTGTTATTGTGCTGAGCAGTAGTGATATTCAGACAAAGGAGCCCAATAACGCAAATAAATATTTCCAATAATTAACGGCGTTCACGGTCAACACAGTCGGTTAATGAGGGCGTCAACACATCACGAACAAATCCATTAAAGGCAAGTTACTAAAACACATTAATCTTAATGAATCTAGGAATAACGCTCTCTCTCTCTTTCTCTCTCTCTCTCTCCCTATATATATATATATAGGCCTATAATGTAAGTGGCATTTTCAGATATTAGGTTCCTAATAATGAATGGAGACATACGAAAACGCACTTCTCCGCTCACTTATATTCCACCAGCCATCATTGCCTCACCTTCCCTATACACATCTCATATACAGGACAACCTCCTGCAGATGCTTCAGTGCTGGTGAAGTGTAACTGTAAATGAAACCGCCGGGAACCTGGAGAGTCTCTGTCCACGGCACTCACTGTTCTCCTGCTCCAGTTCCCTCACTGCCACTCTGAGTTTGTTAGTTGAGTTAAAGCAGAACATGCAGTACAGACTGTGTAATCTGAGTGTGTGTGCGCTCTGTGTTCCTCCACAGCGTGATCATGACCATCTCGTCCACGCTGCTTGCGCTGGTCTTCACGCCGTTCTGTCTGTGGCTCTACAGTCGCGCGTGGATCAGCGCACCCGCCGTGCAGCTGCTGCCTATGGGCGCCATCACGCTCACGCTCTGCAGCACGCTCGTGCCCATTGCCCTCGGGCTTGCGCTCAGGTACAGATACCCGCGCGCCGCCGACAAAGTGCTTCAGGTAAGTTAGCATCACCTTAGAGAGAGTATAAAGCCCCCCATAATAATAATTTATTTAATTTCAAGAGATATATGTTGGATGAGCAGGTGTCTACAAACGTTTGTGGATCAGTAATGTGAGCTCCACGACTTTTCAGAATTATGCCAAATAACAGTTATGATTTTACAATGAATGCAACCACTGAGATGCTGTCCAGAACCATGTTTACATACTTCCATATTCAGCAACCGTATACAAGAGGTTTTCTATCAAAGAGAAGAAGCATCAGACCATTTATGTATTTAAATGGATCTTTGATTGTGCACGTTTCTACATGGAACCAATCCCGTCACCCTTGAAGAACCATTTGTTAAAGAGTGCACGAATCATCTTGGAAATTAAATCATAACCTAATGGCATTTTCTGCTTGTGGCAATAAGACATAGGCTACACCCTCATGGACAACACACCCTAAACCTTCCCTTTCAAATAGCTGATCAAAAAATGTTGCGTGTGTCACTATTCGGGTAACAGTAATGTCCAGAGTGTGTCCGTTCAAAAAGAGAGAACCCTGAGGGTCACAATGATGTCACATGGGCACTTAAAAGGTCCTTTTTTCAGTTAGGCTTATCTAAGAACAGTCTGAGACAGGCTGGATGGTGAATAAGAGATAGAGAGGAGGAGGGAGGGGGAGAAAGATAAAGTAGTGGAGGGTATGAAGATGTGTGTGTCATTGTGTGTGTGCTTTACAGAGTGATGTGATGGGGGGAGGAGAGCAGTGCACATTAAGGGGAGTGGATAAAAGCCGGCTGTGCTGTCACTCGGTGGCTTCGCTCTTTTCTCCTTTGATAAATGGCATGCAGTCAGCACACGTCTTGGCTTCTCTGTTATGGCAGTCGTTAATTTCAGGACTCGGTCTGTAAATAAATCTGTCATGCAAGTTTTTTTGTACAAACCACTATTCTTCTAAATTACAATCTGCTTTCCAGCCTTATACAATTACATTATAGTAACTTGTTTTTATACCAGCGATGACATGCAGCGTTACAGTGATGAATTAACTCAGTGATAAATTTACTCCTGAATTATTGGATTAACTGTCGTTTTATACCATCCATCTCTAACTGTGGATTGTCTAGTTGGATTCTTTCCTGACGATCCTTCGTATCAAGATGTTAATCTAACATGGGGGGTTTACTGTACTGGCTCTTATCATAGGAAACCATATGTATGAGCAAGAAGAGCATTCAGAATACTTGAGGTCTCCAGTCAGTGCTGTTATATCCCTAGCCTTCACTTACCTGCCCGTTTCTACCATCTGTCCACCAGGTGTCGCTTTGGCTGCTGTTCATCACACTTGTGATGCTCTTCATCATGACTGGTGTCATGCTAGGTCCTGAGCTGCTGGCCACCATACCTCCCTCCGTCTATGTGGTGGCCGTGTTGATGCCTCTGACTGGCTATGCAGCTGGCTATGGTCTGGCCGTGCTCTTCGCCCTGCCTCCCAATAGCTGTCGCACCGTTTCCCTGGAGACAGGCTGCCAGAACGTGCAGCTGTGTACGGCCATCCTGAAGCTGGCTTTTCCGCCAGAGTTGATGGGTGGCATGTACATGTTCCCGTTGCTCTACGCACTCTTCCAGTCAGCTGAGGCCGGGGTTTTCATCCTGGGCTACAGAGTGTATCGGAGAGAGGTGCTTCGCAAGCAGGATCTGGAGCAGGAGGGTGACGACGACACCAACATCACCTACAAGACGCTAAAGGAGGAAGACGGGCCCTTTGACGCAGCATACGGCTCAGTGACAGTCAGCGACCCCAACACCATCATGCTGGAGTCTCGGGGAGGGATAGGGAGCCCCACACCAGTATAGTGCAATTCATTTCACAGCTCTCCTTTCAGGAAACGGGACATTCAGGGGGAAGCATATGAAAGAATGATTCAGCATAAGTCCAAAGTGTTGACAGTGTTCTCTGTAAAAAGTCATTCTATCCATTGCCTCATGTGGAATGAGGACTCTGTATTGGTAGCTATTGGGAGCCAGGGCTGGATTAAAACAAGTGCAGAGTCTGATTATTGGGGCTTTCCCCATAAATTGTGGTTAGCAGCAGGTATAGAAGGTATGGGTCAACACACAGGCAGACAGGGTTAATGGTCGATCCATACTGAAGTTTTGGTATTGCATGAAAACAGCTGTAATGCTTCTGAAGCATAATAAGAGATAAAATGTATTAGGGGTGGGGGTGGGGGTAGGATTTATTTGCATCCAAGCCACCCATAAACATCTGTGCACTGGCCTAATGCTGAGTATCCCATGCTAATACAGCAGAAGAACTGAAAGCTTGGGACACTGAGCCCTGACAGACATTCGGCATCAGTTCATGGCATCACTCTTTGCTGTTACTATTATACTAACTAATATAGTGGAAAACATACGGTGGATTAACTCTCATGTGGTTGTTCAGCTTGGACACATACGACTTCTGAAGCAGTCATCAAGAGTTAGCAGAATCTTTAGACCTGTTCTTTTATATGATTTATCATTGCCTGATGCTGGATGTAGCTCAGTACTACCACAAGAGAAACAGAATGACATGGAAAAAAGCAATTCTAGGGGAAATACACTGGAAAAAGATCATTTTCCACTGAAAAAAACAAAAAAACAAAACTGTAGGCTGTTTTAAGCCCAGACAGATTGCATTTATTTATTTTTATCTTACATAATCAGTACAGCAACCTCAATGATTCTTTATATTGTTTTTTCTTTATATTGTATTTCAGACATATTCAAGTAAATGGCTCAGGGGATCTCATCAGAATCACAATGAATAGTATTTACCTAGTGAGGACAAATATATACAGTGTCAGTCTATCCACAGTGTCACAGTTGGGGGATCCTTAATCAGTGCAATGCCTGAAAAGAGTTGAGATTGTGCAAGTCAAATTCACATTTAATCTTACAGAAATATAGAGATGGCATATCTCACAAAGTCACTGACAATACTGACCTGTGGGTTAAACCAGAAGGGCAGCCAGATACACACTGAAGACAGTATTCAAAAAAAGCCAACTTCATCTGGGACAAACTTGATAACGCACTGCAGTCACAAACCAAGACATGCTTCTCCATCCATCACTAAAATGTAAAACATGCTGAGAAAATGTATATTCAAATCAGATGCAAGTGGTACGAATAAACTTATAGTGATAATCTATGCTTTGTTTTTTATGCAACATGACTGCGCAGCATTGACTGGTTTGCAAATAAATACTGTGATCACCTGACTTAACTGAGTTGGTTTGGTTCACTTCGGCTGCTCTACAATTGTCTGTAGCCTCCATTCTCTTTTAATGATAAGAGACCAAACTGGTTGAAACTGAAGAACACATTTCTGTTTTAAACACAGTGGGAAATCTGACCAAATACTAATAAATATTTTATAGCGTTAGGCTAAATAATACACAAAAACCGTGGACTCCTCCCGCCTGCGCGAAAACAGCAAGCCTATTGCCTCTTTCCTTGGAGGGCGGGACTTCCTCGATGAAGAGACGCCATATTGAACGTTAGGCGCGTTCCCATTAATAATTCAACCAGTGACCGGTCGCCTCATTTATAACGTCACTGCTTCGTGCTAGACGTAAATAATAACTACAAAGACATGGCGATTGTAGTATCTACTACCACGCAGCTACCGTAGAGACTTGTTATGGGTGCTTTTAAAAACAAAACTCAGGCAGAAATAAAACGTCTAATGACTTCACCGTGAACGTTAGTTTATCCTTTTTACAGTGTTTGCTTTCCGTTTCTTCCTAGCTTTCCTCCTGGGCCAGTCTGAAGACGACGCTGACTCGAACAGCTCGTCTTATTCGACCCTTTCTATGTACCTTCTAAATGTGTTTGTGTGGCGCCCCCTGGTGGTGAAAGTAGTCCCCCTATAAAACAGACCTTCTTACTCACAGTCTTAATTGCGTGTCACCTCACACCTGCAGCCAATCAGCGCTCCTACTTAACCATGCCAGGCCGAGCTCTCCCTCGGCTAAGCAAAAAGAAACAATGGCTACATACGGAGACGAGCCCCTTGACACCTATCTGTACTCCTCCTATAACCCTTACTCCTACAGATGCCCCAAACCCAAGGGATGGAGGCAGAAGAGTTATCTGACCGCGTACAGCGACGGTGAGAGCTACTTGGACAGCTACCACCGCGCGCAGCTCAAGTCCATCCTGTCTCAAATCAACCCCAACCTGACGCCGCGCCTGAGGAAGGCCAACACTCGGGACGTTGCTGTCCAGGTGAACCCGAAAGCGGACGCCTCGATCCAATGCTCGCTTGGGCCGCGAACGCTGCTTCAGGCGCGAAGGCGTGACGGCCAGCGCATGCGCAGGACAGACGGGCCAGCACCTGGGAGTCCTACTAGCATCAGCAGCGGCACAGTGGGCGTTCGATTCCCGCGGACTCAGGCAGTATACTCTCCCATCGCCAGCAGGGGGCTAGCAGCCTTCCTCCAAGAGGACGAACAGGAGAAGAAGGAGCGTGGGAGGACTGGAGAAGAGAAGGAGGAAGTTGGAGAGATTGAGGAAAGCAAAAGCGACAAGCAAGCCGAAGACGAGCTTAGTCCTGAGAAAAGCGTGGCTGGAACTGTGGATGAGAAAAGTAAGAGCGTGAATGAGAAGAGTGGACAGGAGGAGCCCAAGGCCAAGGGTAGAGTGAGGTTTCAGGTGAGCTGTTGGCTTGAAAGGCATGAAATGCATACACAGGACTAAGACGGCTTCAGTTCTGGGTCTTGAGTCATTGGTGATTGTGATACTAAGCCTAACATGGCTCTAACTGGCAGTTTTGACCTACACCTCAGTTTAAAAATGACCAATTTAAACTTAAACAAATTTAACTGCAATAGTCATTAAAAAATGCAATTGGCTGTTTTGCCCAAATGTTTGGCCCCATTCACAGTACTGGTCTGCATTCCACTCCCACACCAACACAGTTGTCTCGAGTTAAAGCAATTTATTTTGCTTTATCCTTTTTCTGTGCAGATGCACTCCCCTTTAAAATTACCCTGGTCATACTAGAGCGATTTCTTTCTAGATGGAGCTGTTGGTCATCTGGTAAACTTCTGTATTGCAACATATATTGTGGTACCACCATGACAAATGCACAGGGCCAGGGCGGGCTTTAACTGGTACTCCATATGGCATCTGGGGCACAAACTGACCTTATGTTGTACCGGTAGTTTCTAGAACAGAAGTACGGCTACTACCACTGCAGAGACTGCAACCTGCGCTGGGAGAGTGCATATGTGTGGTGTGTTCAAGGCACAAACAAGGTAACTATGCTGTATATCCTACTTGGTGTGTGTTGTGTTGCATTGCCACAATGTCTTCTGCTGTCCTAGGTTTACTTCAAGCAGTTTTGCAGAACGTGTCAGAAGGCATACAACCCGTACCGTGTAGAGGACATAACCTGCCAGGTAAGCTGGTGTTTTGAGCTCCGTGTTTTTTGGGCTGGTGTTGGCATTTTCATACTAACTCTTCTTTTTAGAGCTGTAAGAAGGCACGCTGCACTTGTCCAGGGACAGCACGCCATGTTGACCCTAAACGACCTCACCGGCAGGACCTGTGTGGCCGCTGCAAAGGCAAGCGGCTCTCCTGTGACAGCACTTTCAGTTTCAAGTACATTATATAAACCCCTCCCTGACTGTGGAGGTTCCTGTACTGCTGTTTTGCCCCATTGCTTGGAAGAGGACCATGGCATCTACAGCCAGTCTGTTTATACTGGTCTTGGGTTGAAAGGCCTAGGATGCATACCTGAGCTCTGGGATCTGTTGAAGTTGTTCAGTAGTGTTTTGCAGGAACCATTTCAGAAAACAAATAAAATGGCAGTTACAGCAATGCTGTAGTCTCACTTGTGATTAAATGTGGGCGCCAACAGGGGACTGGCTTACTGAGTGAATAGATTTAATACAAAGTAGGTTTTTTTTTGCCAGCACAAAGTAAAACATCCTGTGGGCTTATCCTACAAATTTATTACAAATCAAATAATGGAGAAATTTTGTGTGTAGTTTACCTCTATCCGCTGAATAGATTGTTTAACATGAAAGTAACATACATCACCAGGACATAAGTGTGCATCTTCATCAACTGTAAATGATCATAACACCCACTTGACACGCTCAGCTCTTTATCTTTATTCCATAAGGGGTTTGGGGGGTTTATTCTTCTCACAAAAACTAATTTGCAAACTCTGTCAGTACAAAAAAACAGAACAGCACGCAAGAAGCAGATTCTAAGGTCTGTTTAAGCTTCAGCATAGCACTGTGTCGTTCTTGAAATTCATCGTGACTGGATTAGGTTGGTAGTGTTTTTTGGAATGGAGTTGGAACTACACCCAATAGACCAGTGTGAAAGAAGGGCTAACCTTGTGCTTGTTCAGACTGCCAGCCCAAATTTAGTTTTTTGGCACATCAGGTTGAGACCTTTTTACTTGCTTTCCTTGCTCCTAATTCCTTACCCAGCACACCAGAAGCTTGTTGATTAGTTCATGAGATGAATTAGGTGTGCTAGATGAGGGGGAGGTGCTCACACATGCACAGGGATATAAGCATCCTTCACAGTAATCGTAAACATCTGTGTATATACTTAGAAGTTACAAACTGGAAAGTAGTCACTCTTGGTTATGTAGCACAAAAACAGAGGTAGGAAATCTTGCACCACTGTTGTGGTATGAACCCCCTCTGATTAGTTTTTCATCTAGCTGTTTTATGTTCTGTAGTTTGGCAAATTTAGTGTATACAATGTATAAAAGTATAATACATTGTATAAAATTTAATGCACCTTCATTTTTTTATAAGCTAAAAGACAAATTACATAAACAATGCAAAAGCAAATTCATCGTTGAAGTGTGGGTATATACATGCAAGTGCTAAACTCGCACTCTCCAGTTAGCTGGCTAAAATGTTGCCTAGTCCTAGCTAACATTAAAGCTAGAAGCTAATGCTAGCTAGTGGAACCCAATACGCAAAATGCATTTTGAATAATATTCTACAGGGGGTCTTTCCCCTGCTTTCAGGGCTGGGGTGACCTCTTACCCTTCAAAACAGAAATCTTTACCCTCTTCAAACACCTTCCTCTGTCATGTTTTCCTAACCACTCTTTCCTATGTACAATTAAAAATGAACCATATCATGTGAAAGCTTATACCTCAGGTAACCCTACAGTTCCTGGGACTGTTAAACTCTTCCCAATCACAATCCATCAGTTACCTAAGACTGCAGATCACCAATGGTAAGCACCTACACAAAGAAAGAAAACATTCACAAAGAAAGCTGTTGCTTCTGATTAGATTTTTATTTAATCAGGACAGGGGGAAAGGTGACAAATGAAAGAAAAACATGAGAAAAGACGAGACAAATGAGAAAAGAGGAAAAAAAACAAAACAACACAGGATAATGCACCTCTAAATAAAACTATATTTTCTCCAGGTAAATAATATATCCATATATCCATTAAATAATTAAGAACAGCATTCAAAATGTACCAGACAAGCAACAGAAGAGTTCTGTGAGGAATGGATACAGTGATCGTTTCTTTTTTTTTTTGTAAATGTGCCACAACATTGTGACGTCCCTCCAACTCTATGGGTAAACGCTGGCTCGGTGCTGTATATTTTGCAGTCGAGCAAAATGAAGCACAGTGGCTTTGAGAAGCAAAGCTAAGACGCTGCTCCATCAGTGCTGCCCTGAGTCCGAGGATGACTGCAGAGCCAACATGGACGAACCCCAGCTCTGCCTTTCCCCACACAGGAGCTTTCAAAGCACAACCCCTATGCAGAGTACTACGAGCCAATGTGAAGATCACAGTGGAGATTAAGGAATGCATATGGTCAAGCAGAGCTGGGCGAAGGCAAGAGAGAGAACATCAGAGTGACGGACAACTCCTATCCACTGCTCCCAGCCAGGCTTGCTTGCTTAAAAGGGAAACGCTGAAGATCAGAGACTTGAATAGTTATGGTGGACAGGGTTGTTAGTGACTGGAGGTTTTTTTTTTTTTGTCTTTTTGCATTAGCTTCATACTCTCTATTCTGGTCGAACAGTGCATTACACAAATGTACAAGGGAAAAATACTGCTTTTACACTATACATTTTTCTAAAATATATACAGAGTACAATAAGTTACTGATATTTCCATAATGAGTTGCAGCCAGTTTTTGCACTTTGTGTGTGCATTATTAATGTGCTAATGTGCATGTGTGTGAGAGAGAGAGAGAGAATGTGTGTGCAAATATCAGCGTATGTAAACACACACACTTGCACGCACACGCACACAGACGCACAATCCCTGTGCCTCGTCACACACTAACACATGAATCTATGGTTGTCTACAGGCAGCTACGTATTTGGTTATAGAATAGGAGTTTTGTTAGAGCAACCCAGTGAAAGCTAAAGTTTCTCCCCAATGCAGGTCAATAAAGTTAACCAGATAAACCTCTCTTTATACAGAGTCCGAGGGCCAAGCCCTCACTTTTCAATAATACATTAAATATCCTAACATTTACAACCTAGGATTGTTAGCTCTAATAAAAATACATTTCTCAAAAAATATTTCTTGCAGTGCTTTTTCACTTTCAAGCATGCTTTTGAAACGTCTATTTTGTTGTTTTAATATGTACTTATTGTTTTGCGTTTAATGAGTATGTAACAAATGTGACAGGAAGTCTCCGTTGAGACTTGCCAATTCCCACACATTCCATGGATAAGCTGTTTATGTAGCTACATGCCACCAGACCAGAGAACCTTTGTTATCCCAGTGGTCTAGTAGAGCAGACATCAACCACTGGTCTTGTGATTATTTATTTTTTTGTTTTTGTTTTTTTTGTTAAATGGACAACCCAGAGGTCTAGGTCATTCCGCCAAAAGCTTCCAGTTCAGCATCATCATTGCCCAGTGTTCCTCCTACAAATTGTCCTCGATCAGGTCCTCAGTCTGTCACTTTTTCAGCTGAAATTCTGCTGTTGCTTTGTTTAGTGAAGGATGACAGGAGCAAAAATGTCTGAGGGGGGAAATGGATTTGGTATATTTATAGTTTTTGTCATAGTCAGTATGATCCTCACACACACCCTTTAGCCCTTTAAAGTGAAGTCTCGAGAAATGCCCATACCCCTGCCACCACCCTCACACTTCCCCACCCCAGATCAGTAACCTCGCTGCTGCCCTTTCTGGAACCAGTGAAAATATATGGCCCCTGCAATCACACAGCTATCACAGTCCCGTGCTGAGGACTGTGCTGTGGGTGTTGATCTGGGTCTGGGGAGTAGGTGTTTGGTTGTGAATGAGGCTCTGGGGCATCTGGGTGCGGCGCAAGGCCTCACGGATCTGTAGGTTGAGCTCCATGAGGCGGGCGCTGGCCTGAGACAGATCCCTGCTTGGCCCCACCACAGCCAGACAGCCAGTCTGGCCCAGAGTCTGGTGCCTGAAGTAGATATGCAGCAAAGTCTGCACAGCATCGTCCTTCTCGCTGCCAAAAATGTCGTTCGGCCACAAGCATCTGAAAGAGGGGAAAAGGGAAGCAGTAGGAGTAGCAGAAAGAGGAAAGTCTTTATGATCTGATTCAACACAAGGCTGATCACACTGTAAACAAAGTAAAGAATGGCAGAGAGATTATAAGTGTGTAAAGATCACTGTGATTTATTGTTCAAAGTTCTGTCTGTGCGTCTGTTATGTTGTAACGAAACAACAGTAGCAGCTGCTTTTAATCGGGATTGTAATCCAATAATATTTTAACCACATGGTTTTACTATTTGGTAATGAAATCTGATTGCTACGTAGAGACATAATATGCAAAACAGTCTCTATACAACAACTGCCTGTGTTGCTGCTCCTATTTCTATCCTACACTTATCAGCCACACCATTAGGAACACCGCCTTGTATCTACACTCACTGTCCATTTTATCACGTCCACCACTTACCATATAGGTACACTTTGTAGTTCTACAATTACTATAGTTTATCTGTTTCTCTACATAATTTGTTAGTCCCTTCCACCCAGTTCTATAATGCTCAGGACCATTTCAGCACTACAGTAAAACTGATGCAGTGATGTGTTACTGGTGGACTGAGAACAATCTATCAAACCAAACTACCCAGCCAACAGCATCCCGTGGGCAGTGTCCTGTAACTACGGATAAAAAACTAGAGGATTGCAAGCACAAACTCTGCAGTGAGTGGGCACAGTGTTTAAAAACTTCAGCAGCACTACTGCATCTGAGCTGCACATACCTGCACAACGCACACCAACATACCATTAGCATGTCAATGTCACAGCAGGGCTAAGAATAATCCACCACCTTTTGCCAGTAACCCAAAAGATTTTTCTTTTTTCCATGGCCATATGTTCGTCGGTATGAAGCCCCCCCACCCACAGCCCACCGTGTGTGTGTGTATATGTGTGCCAAACGCTTTAGTGAGTATGGAGGCAGTGGGATGTGACTTGTGTATTTACCTGAATGCTTTGACCTGTGCGAGAGCAGAACTGAAGTCACGTGCTCGTAGACTCTCAATCAGCGAGTGAATGGCTGTCTCGGTACTGGACTGTACTGCCTCAGACACACTCACTCCCTCCTGTCCATCACTCACTGACTCCGCCTCCTTCAGACAGCTCTCCAGGATGGCAAGCTCCTCTGACATGTTTGTTACCTACAAAACACCATCCATTTTTTACTAAATCTTTCCCCCCCAACAATAGCCAGTTTAATCTCCTAAAACCCAGGCAACCACTTAGAAGTACAATAGCATCTATGCAGAAATACAAAAACACAAATGGCCCCCTTCAACTGAATGAACGAATGCACACACATACACACAGAGTGTAGTCTATAGAGACTTATGGTAAGTGTGTTAGCATTGATCTGTGTTTGGTTGAATGGCTTGGCTCTGGCCTGTATGTGGAAGATCAGTCTCACTCAGAGACCTAATTTAGTTACAGCTACAGTGTAAAAGCTCTGAGCACAAATAAATTTAACAGTGCACCAACAGTGTACACACACACACACACACACACCAAGTATATGTGACATTTAATATATTACGATTAAGCAGCTGTTTCTTTAACTTAATGTGTACAAAATATTGCATCCAATTAATCTTGCCTGCTTTCAGTTTTAAGGCAAAATCAATTAAAGTAAAAGTGACTTCATTCTGTTCTTCCAGAATTACACTATGTTCTGTTAACAGCTTGGAATCGTTACTATGACTACAGTTTTAATGCTGTTCCTTACTTCCCTGCAGAAAATGTCTTTTCACATAAATGTAAACTTCAATGATATTTAAATTGTAATTACATCAAAGCTTTTGTATAAAAAAAGACAATTGAATACAGCCCAGCCCAAACATTTAATAACAATAATAAGCTATTTTAAAATAACAGCAGGTGGCAAGCTACGTGCCCACATTAAGCTTTAGCTATATTACTATAGGAGAATCCATTTATTGGCAAGAACTACCAAATCCTAGCAAGTTGACCAGAGGATCACCGGTTGAATTCCATTAGTTGACAGTAGTGAAGTGCCCTTAAGCAAGGCTAGCAAACCTGGCATGGTGGATAGGGCTGCTCACAGCTCCTGGCAAGTGTGCTCACTGCCCTCTAGTGTGTGTGCGGGTGTTTCACTTCGTGGATGGGTTAAATGCGGAAGACAAATTTCTCTGAGTGCAAATACAATTGGCAAAAAAATGGCTCCAAATGTTAAATTAGTAAAGCTATTAGTTAGGGCTTAGAAGCATCTTAGTCAAAATCCAAATCAAATCCAAATCTAACATTAATAGTTTTAACAGTTAATGATGACATATTGTTGCAGCCAAATGAGGATAATTGATGTGGTATTTCTGATAATCAACAGAATTTATCAAACAGAAGAACAAGCTGTTTTCTTTGCAGCTGATTGGAATGTTAAATCTGTGGCTAACTAAACATGCAGTAGATTGTACATGCAGGAGAACCCACTGTTTTTTTATGACAAAGCCCATGCATGTGCAGGAAAAGTTATGCCTTGTTCACTTTTTTATTTCTTTCCTTGCACATGCATGGGCTTTGTCATAAAAAAACAGTAGGTTCTCCTGCATGTACAATCTACTGCATGTTTAGTTAGCCACAGTTTTAACATTTTAACTAAATTCAGGATACATTAAGCCACTCATCTCCTATGTCCAGTTAGACTGTAACATTACCATATGTTTGTCTAATAGCATATCTGCATAAACAGCATTAAAGTAAAGCTGACGTAGTTATTATAAATGTAACTGTATAATATCCAACTGTATAATATCCAAAATATCCAACTTTAGTACAGACAATATGCATGTGGCAGCAATCCGCTTCTGTCGCATGATTGGTTCAGTTTGTAACATTACTGCTTTCCTTTTCAAGTTATGTAAGAAGGAAGGTTGCGGACAAAGAGCATTTGTTACAGGCAATTGGGTGTCCAAGATAGATATAAAAAATTCTGCAAATGGAAGAAGCCAGCATCTTAACAGCATCTTTTGCAATCCTGCATGGAGAAAAGTGACATACTGAATTGCACAATCACTCAATTTTTTGGATCACTGTTTCGATAAGAAATAAAAAAAAAAAAAAGTGATGTCTTGGTGGACTTTAGCACAGTACAGTACAGTCAGCATTCAGTAAACATGCACTGTACTCACATATTGCAAATAATGTCAATGTAATATAGGCATACAGTGTGTATCGAGGTAGTAATTTTTTGAAATTTTATTTTAAACACATATAAATCAAATACACACCTCAGCCTCTCTTTTAATGGTATCCACTCTGCTGATGAGTTTACAGTAGGCCTGAAAGAGCAGCAACAGCTGAAAATGGAGCTTGTACAACCTCCGACAGAGCTCCAGCTCCTAGAGAGAGGGAGACGGAAAGAATCAAGCATCATAAGCACACCAGAAGCATATTCTACTCTTCACCTTCACTAGCATCAGCAGCTTGTTTGTAAGACCAAATGACAGGATGGATGTATGAATGAACAAATAAATAGATTTAAAGTCCAGGGTTAGAGAGGGGGGGATGAAAAGATGAAAGCCTGAGACACCATTCTGCAGCTGGTGCCCAGACAGCACGGACTGAGCATGCTCACTAATCTTCAACACTAACCATGATTAGGGAACGCCATGAACGCATGCTATTTTTATACTTCCCCTCTCTGCCTGCCACAGCCGAAGCTCATTTCATGAACGTTCGTTTGTACGGATGTTCTGAATCGGAAACGAGGAAGAGGGAGAACGAGATAGGGGTGATGAACATGCAGAACGAGGGGTAAATAGTATTATAGCTTCTTGGCTATTAACATCCTCCTTTCCGTAACCCATGGACACACCCCATTCACGATCATCACAACAGTTTCATTAACATGATTTGTGCAGGCTTTTACATCACGTAACATTAGCAAATTAGCACAGACGTAGCAAAAGTTATGGTTGTACAAGTAAATTACCAATTTAGGACAAGGCATTAATGAAGCATGTAATATGTACAGAGCTTAGGTCTGTAGTAGGGTTAAGAGATACAAGGCGGTGACATACTGTTCAGAGTTCTAACTGGTTTAGCATGACTGGTTGCGTTTATGATGAATGGATGGAATGGTCAGTGTGTGTTGCCACAGCGACATGATTACGGAAAGGTCAAGAATACGAGAACCACTTACTGCTAGAATTTCCATTTGCTAAGCAAGAGGGAGAGCAGGTCACCAAACGACAAAAAACACAAAGGAGACGGAGAGAAAGATACATTAGTCAGTGCGCAACACCCCCAAACCACCAAGAGAACGAGAGAGTGAGAGAGAGAGACACAGAAAGAAAAAGAGAGAGAGAAGTACAGAAAGAAAAAGAAACAATGCAGTAGATTTATCACAGCAAAATACATGCAAGAGCTAAGCCAAAACAAAAAGCTCCTTTCAAAGAATCAAATAAATGAATACACAGAAAGAGCAAAACAAGACAGTGACTCTAGAGAGTAATAGGGAGAGATGAAGAGAGAGAAAACAGTTACAGAGTAAGAGATCAAGAACAGGAGATAAGCATGTTGATTGTAGGGGTGCACAGCGGCGGATATACACTATATGGCCAAAAGTATGTGGACACCTGACTATCACACCTACATTAGCTTTCTGCACATCCCATTTCAAAACCATGCCTATAAATATGCTCCACTTTGCAGTTCTAATGGTCTCCACCCATTGGTGAAGGCCTTTCCATGTAAAATGCATCTGTGGAAATCTAATCAGCCAGAAGATAATAGGTGAGGTCAAGCACTGAGGTTGGACGAGAAGGACTGGCTTCACAATGGATGCTCCAATTCACCCCACATGTGTTCAGGTGGGCTGAACACATAAAATATCATAGAGCCATATCTTCAAGTACTTTGATTTGTGCACAAGGGCACACTCCTGTGGGAGCAGGAAAAGGTCTTCACTAAACCAATGACAAAGTTGGAAGCCTATAAATGTCTGAAGTGTTTCTGATTGCTGAAGCATTAACATTACAGTTCTCTGGAACAAACCCAAAACCTGGAAAACAGCCCAAATCTGTTATCCCTTCTCCATCATACTTTCCTGTTGACATTATTCCATTGGCATGCATTCCAATTAGTAGCATTCTCCTGGCACTCTTGGGCCAGATCTACCCGGGCAGATTTCATGAACTGACTTGTGGCATTCAAGGACAGTGCCACATTCAAAGTCACTGAGCTACATCAGGATGACTAATTCTACTACAAATGTTTGTTTATGGAAGATTTCTATAGATTTCTATGAAAATGATTTTATACAACCGTTAGCAATAGGAATGGATGAAACTCCTGAACTCAATATTTTGGAGGGATGTCCACATACTTTTGGCCATATGGTGTATTATTAAAGGTAATTTAATAACTTCCCTTTGATACTGGAATTATACACAATAAATAAAACCGTATTATTTAATATTGAGAACTGCAGCTTTGTACTGCTGAGCTGATGATAATACATGCTGTTATTTCATCTCGTATTGATTACTATAACGCTATTTTCTCCTCACTTGTCTGCAGGCTATACAGAGTGCTGCTACTAGATAACTTGGTAAGTCAAATAGATGGTCCCATATAATCCCTTTTCCCTACAATCTCTTCACTGGCCTCCTGTTGAGTATACGATCCAGTTTAAAATTCTTACTCTTATACAGTTTGTGTTGGTGATTTACTTCACCCATTTTTACCAGCACTCTCTCTTAAGTTAACTATACTGTCTGTCACACGTTTGAGCATTTAAGGTCTTCGCTCTCAAACTGTAGAACACATTGCCTGTTTTTGTTAAATATCTGCTGACTTTGTGTGAAATGTCTTTGTAAAGACCTTTGTGACTTTTCACTTTCTGTCTGTGAAAAGTGCTCTTTAAATAAATTTTTACTTGTTATTATTTATCTTTCTACTTTCACTGCTACAACTCAAATATTATTTCAATTTCTTACTCACTACTACTGAGCATTTAAATTCATTTTAATGTATTCAACTGTTATTCAAAGCTATTTGACAACAGTGGACAATCAACACCACTATGCCAGGGCTGATTGCCCATCTATTGAGTTAGATTCCAACGAGAGATCCTGAATCATCTAATACTTTAACATTCAAATACTAAATTGTGAACTTGTTTAAAATGGAGAAAAGTGAAAAGATATGATTTTAACATTGGTATTGGCCACAACAAGCCGCTATTAGTTGTTATTGCGCAAAAAATTACATATTGGTTTAATTAATAGTAAGGATGAATAAAAGTGAGGGACAGGTACAGTTCGATCTTCAAAGGCGGATTTAGACAAAGTGAAAGATACATCGCCACAGTCCAGACACAACACCTCAATGCATTAGAGCCCAACATCTAATGTTCTAGAGCACAAATCAGACATCAGGAATAAACACATGGATAGGATTAGAAGCACAGTAAAGAGATGCAACACCGAAGCGAAGAGCAGCAATAGAGAGATGAGACATAAATCTACCAGAAAACATTTCACCCCTGCTGCACTACTAATGACAATAACTCTTATTTAACCCCTTTTGACCCCAGGGAACAGAAGAAGAATGAATGCAGAGGGTAAGGAGAGAGAGAAATGGTAACCCAAAATACTTGGTTTTCAGATGCATGAGTAGAATTTTATTTTGCTATCTGCGTTGCTCAAATGTTGCTCAAAACAAACAACAACCAAAAAACCAAACCCAAAATAAATATAATCATTTTTGTTAGTGGTTCTGGTTGTGTAATACCTGAGATTGAGTCGTGGGCCGATGGCTGCTGTCTTTATCACCAAAAGTCTTCCTGCAGTTCTCCAGCCACTAGGGAGAGAAAGAAGGAGAGAGCAAAAGGAAAGGGTGAGTCTCAGGTCAGTTAAAAGAGGTCAGGAAGCGATCAGCGGGACAGGAGGAGACCTGGCCATTGCAAAATGCGATTTTAAGTGTAGACTTAAGAAGAAGAGATGACTGCATTTAAAGAGCACAAGTTTGAGGGCTGATCTACAGTGAAAGCTTGGTACTGTGTGTCTATGTGCATGGAAATTTGATCAGAGCACAGCATCAGGGAAATAAAAGAGGGTCTGTTTCACTGCAGTGGCAGGCAAGGCTCAATACTCTAGAGACAGCGTCTGTGTCTCATCCAATTAATGTCTCCCAATTCTCCGCTATCTCATCAGCTCGCCTCCCCTCCCCTTTTCTCCCTCCCTTATTTCTCAGTGGCCTGTCCGCCCTGCTAACTGATTTAGGGGCTCCGTGGGGCTATTCTTAGTGCCTGAACATGAGCACTGGGTGGGCGCTAACGGAAACCAGCGATGGCTTAAATCCACTCACGTCCTGAGATGATTTAATGGCTCTCGACTATGACTGTAACATACGCCAGGGTGCTATTTATCTGCCTGCATGGTCAGCTTTATTGTTATGCCCACCCTTTAAAAAAAAAAAAAAAAAAAAAAAAAAACTACCCTAAGACAAACTCCTAAAGGGGAAACTAATTTTTCCAATTTTCTATAATAATATAGTCACTAAAATGTAAACAGCCTCATGTAAAATAGTGCAATGGCACAATGCAATAAAACAAAAGCTAAAATACAGACATTTTATTTACTATTATAATAGAGATAATATGATGAGCAAACTAATGTGTCTAAAGTTTTTAAATGCAATCTTGGTAAACTTAAAATAGTCCTTAATCTAAACCTAAAATAACCCTGTAAGGTCCCTCCTCTATAAATGCATTTAAGCAAATAGATTTTAGGCCAAAATTTAAATCAAAACCGCTGCACAACAGTGCCCTGGGCATCAGGCAGCATACTATTAAATTACAGAATTACTAAATGTCTTGGATGTCTGGGTCCTACTGCCATCGTCTTGAACAGTTCGGCTCAGTAAAAACTGAACTCTTGAATAGATCATTTCATATCAAATGATAATTTGCAATCAAAGAAAGAATGTTTGTTTGAATTTTAACCGCTTATTTACAATACAATTTAGAAACACCAGTGGAGATCTCCATCATCTATTGCTAAAATAAAAAAAAAATTGTGTTTTGAAACAGAAAATACATGGGGTGCATTGAAGTGTGCGTGAAGAAAGAAATGATGTGCAGCAGGTGTACATAAAGGAGAGTGAGTTACAGCAGATGGACAAAATGGGTAGTGGTAAATTGCAGCTGCATACTCAACTTCTACCATAGACTGCCCATAGATCAAGTTAAGGACACACCTGTTCTGCAGCCTCTCTTTTGCCATTGTAGGTGTCCAGATGCTCCTGCAGCTCCAAAACACTGAACTTTAATGTTTCTAACAGCCCACAGGAAACCAGCTGCAGAACACACATACAATGCAAACACAGAGCAGTCAGCACATGATCAGTAATGGCCACTCAGATTACAGGCAAAGGAGGAAATGTAACAGTTAACTAAATTTTCAAATATAATTTTCAATTCACTCTTCAGATATGGAGGGAATTTGACCCCAGCTTTCTGAAACCAGTATAAATGTGAGCACTGTGTGATTTTAACAACTGCACTAAAATGCATTCAAGTTATAGCAAGAGTATAGCATTATGTTTCTGATACGGTCTATAAATGCTTTAGGAGAAAGCTGACCTTAAAATAAAGTGTGAAAGATTGTGGTTGTACAGAGATAAACTTACAGTCTCTGCATCCAGCAGAACTGTAGGGCACTGAGAGCAAGAGGTCATGACTTCCAGAGAGCTGAGGAACTGATTTCCCATTCGCTGGAGACCTTCACCAAGGAACCGTACTGAGGCGTGGGTAATGGAGTCAAACTTCCTTTGGATGTGCTGCACAGACATGCAAGTCAGTGATGATTTGTCAATTTTCTTTTCCAAACTTCTGTTACAACAACATTACAGCTAGCTTTTAAACAGCTGAAAGGTTGGACAGTGCAGAGTGCTGCCTCAACAAGGAGAATACATGTGTTATGGCATTATTACCAAAAGTGGTGGCCAACTGGCCAATACTGAACTGATATGATCAATTAGTTACTTTTTTTTTTTTTTTGCGCTTTTCTGAGCATTCATCCTTGCTTAAACAAGTTTAAAGACAACATGAATGTTTTATAACAAAGAAAGCAGAATTAACCTGGGTTAACTGGATTCAGTGCTTTTTGTGGCTTTTTTTAAACACTTGTACTAGAATTTAACCTACTGATGCACAGAAAAGCTAAACACTGTGAGGCAACACAATGTTTCCATACCACTCAGTTTTAAAGCCCAATGTAATACTGTCACAAGTATGGTCACAAGAGTGAAACTGATTTATACTGTGTCCTAGGCCTAGGTTGTGAGTTCACGAAACATGAGAATTTGCATTACAAACATTTAAAAAAAATAAGCGGTGGCCATTTGACAGGCAGTGTATTACCATTTATGGTATCATAGCATAAGTCATTAAAAAGGCAGCTTGCTGCTACTTCACCTGGAAAAGGCGGGAGAACACATGGAAAGTGTAGACAGCGCAGGACCCGTCTGTGTCGGACAGCATCTGATTGACATGGCAACGCCAGGCGTCCTCCTCGTCATCATAAGCGATGGGCTGGAATGCTGCCAGGATGGCGGAGAGAAAGGGCGAGGGGGGCGGTGAGCCCTGCAGCTCGGGGAAACCATCTGCATCGCCCTCGTCCTGACTGCAAACACACAAGAACAACACAGGTCAGATATTTCCTCTTTCTCTCCGTCTCTCTCGCTCACACGTGCGCGCACACACACGCGCGCGCACACACACGCGCACACACGCGCACACACACAAAATGGTAAACAAGTTACGTCACTGAAGCAAAAACACGTAATCAAGAGCTTGCGCTGTTTCTCACTGAATCCTGACGCCTCACTCTCCTCTCTCTCTCTTGTTCCCTTGCTACCTCTCCCTCCCCCCCTGCCCCGTCCTCATCTCTCTCTCTCTCTCTGCAGATGCGACACTCTGCATTGTGGTTTCAGTTCAGACCTACTGCAGAGGAAAAGAAAAACATCTCTCTTTCTCTCGCACACTTACAGGCCTGAGGGGCCGAAGAGCCTGATGAAACAGACGGAGTAGAAGTATCTAAACCCCGTGCTGCTGAGCGATGTGAAGGACACAGTCTTCGTCTTCATCCTCATCAGGAGCCTCCTCTCCTTTCTACATTCACTCTTACACTGCCTCTTGCTCTCTCCCTCCTTCTCTGCAGTCTTCACACTTGCTAAGCTAAAATCCTCTCTCTTCTTTCATCTCACAGGGTCTGACCACCTCTCCTATTATTTTTCCTCACTTACTCTCTCTCTCTATCCCTCTCCTTCTCTCTCTCTCCCACTCACTGCGAGCCGATATTGCACTGCATTAGCAAACTGTGTTCATTATCCCCCCACCCCCGTTCTGTACACACAGGCGCACACGGATGCAGTTCTGGATCTGTCAGATGGATCCCCACTGCACGCTGCACCACAGGGGGAGCAGAATATAGGCCTTCGCTTTCGTTACTAAACACGTGAACATCCACACACATGCAAAAGCACGTGAGTGCCCCCATTTTGAGGCTGAAGTTCTGCCGGAACGCTGCTATTTGTTCAGCTAATCAATGCCAAAGGGCTCTGCGGTGCGTGTGCGTTGGTCCCCTGGGAGAACAGATAATTGATAGTATCTGGCTCAGTGTTTTACTTCTACATCTTCACTGCAGTTTCAACCAACATCCTTTGTCCTCTGAAAACTTGGCCCACCTTCATGTGGACTTATTATCCCTCAGCTGAAGAGTTAAAGCTGGCCAGCAGTCAAGGAGACGTCCTGGTGCCAAGCCTTAACCAGGACCAGAGCCAAACATGAGCTCAGCTATCGTTGTTCTAATCTAACTTGTCTAATTAGACCCACAATAGGGGGTATGCAAGACACGCACATAGCCATAAAAGGGATCTTAGTCTCTTCCATCAGTTCGGGCACTCAGATCAAGCTTTAATGATGACGACGTCCAGCCAACAGCATATGCATTTCTTACATTACTGTTGGGGTAAAAACAAATACTCAAAACAGGATCTACTGTTATTCCTCAACAGCTGAACTTGGATAGTGGGGGAGAGTGATCTGCTTTACACGTTGTGTTAAATGGGAATTGGGAATAATGTAACATTGATGTTTATCTAAGAAAAAAAAAATTACTTTTCAAAAATTCAACAATGAGACATGTAACATGAAATGTTCTGCTTACGGCTGACAAAAGTGGAACAGTCAGTTTACAAAGCAAAGACTATTAAACAAGTACAGGCTTTAATTATGGCTGTAGGATTTAGTTATGTGAGCTTGAATAACAACAATGGCTGCTTAATGACATTTTAAAGAGTAAAAATGTATAAATTGAATTTTGGTCAAACTGTCACTTTAAAGGCCATATGTCTGAACCTAGAGCTCAGCTCGCCTCTCTGGCTCACCTGGACATGCCAGAGAAGTCAGCCTCTTCTTCTTCACATCTCTCATCCAGCTCTTTAAGCGCCAGTGTTACGTCCTCTTCACA